>JAKCPI010000341.1:0-75486 GCA_023213315.1 Euborellia annulipes | reverse complement strand
CACTGTGGTATCACAAAGGGCCTAATTGGCCTAAGTGGGTTCCCTCCCGGGAACAGCCACTTCAACCTAACCTATAAGTTGGCTGAAAGCACACCGAACGAGCTAAAAAATGTTTTCGATCGAATGTTTTGTTCGATGATGTCGAATCAAAGTCCGATTGTGTTTTGTCTCTTCGGTGTGCGTTGACCCATAAGAAAAGCATTGAAAAAAAAACAGTTTTTAGGCAAAAACGTTTTTCGAAAACGTTTTGCTCGTTGGGTGTGCGTTCAGCCTAAGAGAGAAAGTAAAAAAATTGAAAAAAAAATTATAAACTTTTCTCTACTGTTTTATTCATAGTTTTAATAGGCCTATCTGAATGCAATCTTCTCGAATGTTAGCTTTATTTCGCGTCCACAATCATATATTTGTTTGATTTTTCTAAAATATTCAAGAAAACTAACTCCAAAAAATATGCACGCTTCAAGTTGAAAGTTATAATACCTGTGGCTTTTGAAACTGATCTTCTTGCTAATATTTCTAAGATTAAGAATAGAAAGGGGTGGGGGGAGTCATGAAAGGACCTTGACCTCTGCACGTGATTTTCAAATTCTTTATACACTTAGAACTTAACAAAACATCTATCTTAGAAGAAAAAAATTAATGAGTGTACTTGTTTATCTTCTATCTTTTTAATCGTGTTCGTGT
The DNA here is from genome assembly GCA_023213315.1 of Euborellia annulipes. Classification (NCBI taxonomy): domain Eukaryota; kingdom Metazoa; phylum Arthropoda; class Insecta; order Dermaptera; family Anisolabididae; genus Euborellia; species Euborellia annulipes. The sequence goes on along the minus strand of JAKCPI010000341.1, from coordinate 74,802 downwards.
ATTTTTATAGAGGATCACGAGCTTTGATTCATTGGCAGCTGTTCGATACATCAATATCTCAACTATTCTCTAATTCCGACAAGTTAAAAATCAATAATAGTAAATGTGCAAACAATTCCTGTCAAATCGATCAGATCATAATTTTTATATTTTATCATTCAACATCTAGTGAAAGAGAATTTTTTAAAGTGTCGTGACAAATTGAGATATCGTTAGATAATCGCTCTTTTTTATTATTTTTATGGGGAATTTGTCATTTTTATTTTCCTAACTATAAAGATTAATTAATTTACATTTTCTGATTAAGAAAAAATTGCTTTGAAAAACTTTCATTATTAGAAGAGACATATTTTACTTTCTATTACCTAAATATGTTAATAAATAGAGAAAAAGTTGGGATTGTTTTTAATATTCGTTGTCGAGTTTTTTGATGGAAATACGCGTTTTAAGGGCCCCTGAGTTTTAAAAAAAAGTAGGTCGCCCTCGGGCCTTGGTGTAGTGGCTAGCATACTAGCCTTCTATACCAAAAATCGCGGGTTCGGATCCCAGGCAGTCCGATGAATATTTCTCTATACATTTCCTATGGGAGAAATCGTAACTTTAAGAATTAATAACTCGAAAAGTTATAGGAATTTCGGGATCCGAGTATTTTTCCGGGACTCTCCATAACGTCCTCTATAAGACTGCAAAATTTTGTTTCAAAATTCCAACGGGAAGTTGGTCAAACAGAGCGTGACAGACGGACAGACAGACAGACGGGCGGACAGACAGACGGACACTCCGCAATTATTATATAAGATAGATTATAGAACTCTTTCTTTTTCCGTATCTCATTTAGAACCAAACTCTATTTTTCTAAATAAATTGATAGAAAAATTTTGTCACTCACAGGAAGCGAACCCCTCACTCCTGGCACAAGGGGGAAAAATTAAAATATGATTTAATTAATTAGAGAAGAAATAAAGTAACAGATCTCTGTCCTTTATTTTCATTGATGACTCTTCATTTATAGAAAACTTTCTAAGAGGTGTAGGAAAATACCAACATTATATCTTTTGTTTTGAATGTATTCAAATGATAGGTCAAGAAAAGACCATAAAATTAACATAATTACTACTAAATGACACCGAAAACACAATTCAATGTATGGAAAGTGTCTTGTATGTTTGAAAATGAAATTAATAAACCATCTTAACGGGGATTTTTTTTTTATTGAAGAGAAATGTGAGGGATATCACTGAGATAAATGGCCATTAGGTAATAATTACGAAAATATCGTGGTGCTGTCCCCTCCTCGCCATCTGGTTTGAATTAGAATTACATAGCGGGATGTTTTAAATATTTTAATATATAATTTAGACAAAACGATTGTTATTTCCTGATAGAATGTACGGCGGCATGTTCATGTTAGGTACATCTTTTATTTATATTGTATTTACAGAAAACTTGACAATATTTTGTTTTTTATTTATTTGTTTAAGGGTCTTTTCGGCATCTAAGGCCATTTAGGTCCGTCAAATGATTGATAGCCAACCATTTCATTTGAAATAAATTTTTCTCGCTTGGGACGGGAATTTCGGAGTTAATCTAAGGCAGTGGTCCCCAAACTTTTTTGTCTCGTAAACCCCCTCGCCATGTTTTTCGGTTTTGGGTAGACCCCCCTACTTAGCTAATATAGCATTTTTGAAAATTCATCAACTTCAAATGTGATTTGATTGATGTCTAAGTGTACTCCGCACTATTAGTGGTAAAAGTTGATATGATTTACAGATAAGTTGTTAAATTTAATTCGTCTAAGGCTACACTATCTCCTTTCGTTTTCAATAGTCATATTTATTTAGAAAAATTATTATTTTTTTTTAAATATCTTCTTTTTCTCTCTTTCACAAAATTTGCAAAATCATTACCAAAAAAATTCGTCTGCCCTAGTTATTTTTTTAAATGAATAAAATCTTCACTTAAACAAACAAACTTTTACTTGAGCGACTTAAACTCACTAAATTAAATATAAAAAAAAGTAAATCTCGTCACAAGAAAGCAAAGATAGCTCATCCGGGAGGCCTGACAACGGAGAAGAGCAACAGTCACTACAATCGTTGTAGTTAAGGAATGCAAGGCGCGGCGGAACGCTTGGGATTGGTGACACCGAGCAATCAGAGTGTAGAACGTCCCCCGGTAGCAACCGGCAATATTGTAGTTTTTTTCGATTTTCTCAAAATTCGTTCCCAACGATTTTTTGATTAAAATTCAAAAATCAATTATTTTTTAGATGCTCTTTAAAATGTATATTCTCATTTTGCCCTTGAGATCTTATGATGAACACTTTACTCTTGTACTTCATAGGAAATATAGGAGAAATGGTTGCCATGGTAACAAAATATAAATTCCCCATATAAATTTTACATCTTGAATTTCAATATAGCCTTCACTACCGGGAATTAAATACAGTACACTATGTCGACATAAAAAATCTGGTGTGATAAGCACAGAACACAACTTTCTATTACCTAAGTAGAAAAGATTTAGGTGGATGAAGAAACAGGTCAAACTCCAACGGACAATATCTATTTTCTTTTATTTTCAATCCGTTCACCTAATTACCTATTGTATTCAAACCAATCCATTTCAAAAACTAATCTACATTAGGTAAGTTGCTATAATAGAGAAAAGGGCCCTCTGACTATTAGGGGTGTGGCCACTTCATACTATTACACCTTTTAAGAATGAATATTTTCTAGCACGACCCTTTCAGAAGAGGTTTAAAAAAAAAATTTCTCTTTGAGAGGCCCCGGGGCCCTCAGGGCTCAAGTAAAAACGAAAAATTTAATAAAAATTTCTCTTTGAGAGGCCCCGGGGCCCTCAGGGCTCAAGTAAAATCAAAATTTAATGAAAATTTCTCTTTGAGAGGCCCCGGGGCCCTCAGGGCTCAAGTAAAATCAAAATTTAATGAAAATTTCTCTTTGAGAGGCCCCGGGGCCCTCAGGGCTCAAGTAAAATCAAAATTTAATGAAAATTTCTCTTTGAGAGGCCCCGGGGCCCTCAGGGCTCAAGTAAAATCAAAATTTAATGAAAATTTCTCTTTGAGAGGCCCCGGGGCCCTCAGGGCTCAAGTAAAATCAAAATTTAATGAAAATTTCTCTTTGAGAGGCCCCGGGGCCCTCAGGGCTCAAGTAAAATCAAAATTTAATGAAAATTTCTCTTTGAGAGGCCCCGGGGCCCTCAGGGCTCAAGTAAAAACAAAATTTAATGAAAATTTCTCTTTGAGAGGCCCCGGGGCCCTCAGGGCTCAAGTAAAATCAAAATTTAATGAAAATTTCTCTTTGAGAGGCCCCGGGGCCCTCAGGGCTCAAGTAAAATCAAAATTTAATGAAAATTTCTCTTTGAGAGGCCCCGGGGCCCTCAGGGCTCAAGTAAAATCAAAATTTAATGAAAATTTCTCTTTGAGAGGCCCCGGGGCCCTCAGGGCTCAAGTAAAATGAAAATTTAATGAACATTTCTCTTTGAGAGGCCCCGGGGCCCTCAGGGCTCAAGTAAAATCAAAATTTAATGAAAATTTCTCTTTGAGAGGCCCCGGGGCCCTCAGGGCTCAAGTAAAATCAAAATTTAATGAAAATTTCTCTTTGAGAGGCCCCGGGGCCCTCAGGGCTCAAGTAAAATCAAAATTTAATGAAAATTTCTCTTTGAGAGGCCCCGGGGCCCTCAGGGCTCAAGTAAAATCAAAATTTAATGAAAATTTCTCTTTGAGAGGCCCCGGGGCCCTCAGGGCTCAAGTAAAATCAAAATTTAATGAAAATTTCTCTTTGAGAGGCCCCGGGGCCCTCAGGGCTCAAGTAAAAACAAAATTTAATGAAAATTTCTCTTTGAGAGGCCCCGGGGCCCTCAGGGCTCAAGTAAAATCAAAATTTAATGAAAATTTCTCTTTGAGAGGCCCCGGGGCCCTCAGGGCTCAAGTAAAATCAAAATTTAATGAAAATTTCTCTTTGAGAGGCCCCGGGGCCCTCAGGGCTCAAGTAAAATCAAAATTTAATGAAAATTTCTCTTTGAGAGGCCCCGGGGCCCTCAGGGCTCAAGTAAAATCAAAATTTAATGAAAATTTCTCTTTGAGAGGCCCCGGGGCCCTCAGGGCTCAAGTAAAATCAAAATTTAATAAAAATTTCTCTTTGAGAGGCCCCGGGGCCCTCAGGGCTCAAGTAAAATCAAAATTTAATGAAAATTTCTCTTTGAGAGGCCCCGGGGCCCTCAGGGCTCAAGTAAAATCAAAATTTAATGAAAATTTCTCTTTGAGAGGCCCCGGGGCCCTCAGGGCTCAAGTAAAAACAAAATTTAATGAAAATTTCCCTTTGAGAGGCCCCGGGGCCCTCAGGGCTCAAGTAAAATACAAAATTTAATGAAAATTTCTCTTTGAGAGGCCCCGGGGCCCTTAGGGCTCAAGTAAAAACAAAATTTAATGTAAACATTTCCCTTTGAGAGGGCCCGGGGCCCTCAGGGCTCAAGTAAAATACAAAATTTAATGAAAATTTCTCTTTGAGAGGCCCCGGGGCCCTCAGGGCTCAAGTAAAAATGGGAAAATTTAAACAATAAAAGAAAATTTAATAAAAATTTCCCTTTGAGAGGCCCCGGGGCCCTCAGGGCTCAAGTAAAATAAAAATTTAATGAAAATTTCTCTTTGAGAGGCCCCGGGGCCCTCAGGGCTCAAGTAAAATCAAAATTTAATGAAAATTTCTCTTTGAGAGGCCCCGGGGCCCTCAGGGCTCAAGTAAAAACAAAATTTAATGAAAATTTCTCTTTGAGAGGCCCCGGGGCCCTCAGGGCTCAAGTAAAAACAAAATTTAATGAAAATTTCCCTTTGAGAGGCCCCGGGGCCCTCAGGGCTCAAGTAAAATCAAAATTTAATGAAAATTTCTCTATGAGAGGCCCGGGGCCCTTGGCGTTCCAGGGATATACAGTATTTTAAAAAATATTTTTGTATATGGAGAAGAAGGATATTTAAAGATGAGCACCCCCCCCAAAAAAAAATTCAATATAAGGCCCCCTCTTTAGTGCCGCCCCAGGCCCCCAACTGCCTCGGTACGCCTCTGATGATGAGGAAAATATCAACTTTGACATATTTGACAAAAAGCAAGTGAAAGAGTTAACGATTCGTGTGAGAATGGCATTAAGAAGAAAGCCTTTTTTCCCCCTCTCGATTTATTTACGGTACATTCGGTTCTATTAAAAAGCGATCAATAAATTTTATAATCTTAAAACAAACTCTCCAATATGTTCATACACCCACGGAAGATGGTCTCTGCATAGAAACCGAAATATTTGAAAATAAATTCTAGTAATAGTATCTACAGTTTCGCTTGAAATGTTCGAAACGATCTATTAAGGTAGTTCTATTTTGAGTTCAGGGGTAATAACTTTATCTTAAAATATATACAGTACTGCACACAGGGTCGTAACTCTGAGGGAGGGTTTTGATGTTTTTTTTCTCTTTGACATTAAGCAGGAACTTAACAGTAGTTATATTGTTAATCTCTCTCAGTCATTAGTGTCAGCTCTGACATGTTGTGGTTACTTTCATGGGAGTGATACTGAGGTGGGTTTCCGTTTCCTTCCTCAGGAGGAGGCATCTCAAATAGAGTTGAATAATTTATTGCCATGAGGTGGATTTGAACTCGAGTTGTCTTCAACTCAGGAGTATAAGCTTAACTGCTTTATCCCCACGGCTAATCGCCTCTCTTATTGTTAATAAATATTTTTAAATGAAGGGGCCAAAAAAATAATTAAGTAAAATTAATCAAAAACATATGTTTCAAATTCAATCGACAACTTGTGAGTTAATTTCGAAAAAAAAGTGCATAAGTATAACAGTCATAAGTACTAGTATTCTTTGGCCGATTTTATTGAAAATACATTGAGATTCATTTAATATGAAATATCTAATACATTTCTAAGTAAATTTAACACAAATCCATATCATTTTAATCAATTTAATACAATTTAAATAAGACAAAGACAAAAATTTCGAAATTTTATGTTTTTGCAATCTGATGATAATGTTTTTAAAAGCCTAGTTGAATTTATTCTGAGAAAGAACATGTAATCTGAGAGAGGTTTATGTCTCGCTTCATTTTTTTTCAGTTCTCTATTTAATAATAATAATATTTTTCTGCGTATCCATCTCGCCTCGCTCTTTTTTCTATCTCTTGTTTGATACAAGAAGCTGCTTTTTATTTTTCTTGTCTCTTTGTTTATTTGTGTGTGTGTTGAACTATCCACCCAGCAGCAGGGAGGTCGAGAACGTCCCCCTGAGCCCCCCCTAGGAAGACAACTGGCGCCTTCTCTAATCAGCATCCATGTGCGCTCCGTGAGTCTCTCCCTCTCGCAGGTCTCTACTCTCTATTCTCTACTCTCTACTCTGCACCATCACCCTTTTTAATTTCTTATCTCTTTTAATATTATTATTATGCAATGTGGCGTAGTAAGGAATTTGAGAAAAGAAATTTCTCTTTTATATATATTTCAGTTTTTAAAGTGGACAGGCTCGAAGTACACTGCGCGGGGTATAAAGGGGGGGGGGGGTGGTAGAATACGAGGGGTATTTGGAAGGTAACTACCGTTAAAAAAAAATGTTTTTGAAGCTAATTTTATTTTTACATAAGGAAAAAAAGGCCCCCGAGATAATTCCTTCAGATTCTTAACTAATATGACCTCCGTTTTCCCCCACCACCCACCGTTTTTCCGGGGGAGCCCCCTACTTATTTCCACCCCTTTTCGTTAATTATAGGGCCATGAATCACATTTGGAGGGATGAAAAGGAATATTTTATTTAGCCTTAACATTTCTTCAGAAGGGTGTGATCGATTCCGAAGACCTTACAAGAAGATGGAACATTCACAGCACTAACTTTAAATTTTTTTTGACTGATCTTTACAAATTTAAAGTTAAATATACGGATTCTTCTTTCACTTCGAATATATCCCTAATAAATAAATAAATACAAAAAATAATACTTGGAAGTATTTTATTTATTTGGTGGGTGAGTTTTAAAGGTGGATAAATGAAGTGAGTCTTTTAATAGTTATTTAATTTCGAATTTATTCCCAACGGAATAAAACCCCGTTAGTTTGCAAGTAAATAGAATTTTTATCAATAGAGAACTTATTTGTTAATTTTATTTCTTGGGCGTTCAGAGAGCAATGCTATTTCTCTATGCCTTGGTTGCTGCTTGCCTACCTGTCAGGCTGTCTTAGTTGCATTTGAGTCGAGCCATGAGTCGTTCGGTTCAGCTCCACTCTCTCTCTCTCTCTCGCGTGTGTTTAGTTTTTTTTATATTGTGTTGTGATTTGTGCAAATAAGACGTTCATCCACCAAACTCCCCACCTGGTCATCTTATTATTAAGGTAATGAATATTTTCACATCTCATTTGCATAACGAATTAAAGTAATTTTGTATTTTATTTTTCTCTCTTATAATATACTGATAAAATTATCCAATTTTTTTTAAATATAACTCTATGATGAATTCGTATGCCCCAGAGGGAGGGTGAGAAAGGGTGTAAATCACCCCTTCTAATAAACAAAATAGTTTTTTTTTTCTTTAAAAATGAAAATGAAAATAGAAAATTATTTTTTACACATTTAAGCAATGATTTCTTTCCCTCCCTCCTCACCCTCCACCCCCTCTAACAGAGAATTTATATTCTCCTATAATATTTAATAAGAAATTATTATTAAATAATTGAAAATTTCCTAAACTTTTATCTCTCGTCAGTGGCCTAGTAATAAGTGAGATTTTTGGAGGTGGAATTTTCTTTTTCACTGTCTGAATGCCTGATTTTCTTAAGCAGTTTCTCCACTCGCCTCCCCTAATTATAAGTGTAAAAATTCAGATGATTTTTTTTTTAATTTGCTTACGTTTCTGTGTCGTAACATGCCACAAGCCTGTAAATCCGTTCTTCGTTTCATGAATATATTTCCTTTGTTTGTAGTTTTAGATATAATTCGATCCCCCTCGGCTCGCGCATCCCCTTATAGATATTCATTAATTCACATTCAATTATAAAAATAAATTAATGAATAAAATTGCATTTGTTTTTTCTTATTAAAATCTTTTAGAATTCTATATAAAAATTAATTTTATTTCTGTTTGTTTAAAGGCCACCCCCTCCCTCCCAAGTTATTTTCCCACTCTACAAATTTTCTTAAGACTTGCAATTTTTTGCCCCTTAAGTTAAGGGTAGTCTACCCCCATGTAAATTTTTCTTTAAATAAATTTAGTTTTTATAAATGTCATATTTTTCCTGATTTATTTACAAAAGTGTTACTTTATATTTCATAGATTATAATTTTTTTCAAACTTTGACAAGAAGTAATTTCTACCCCTTTAGATAAAATATGGAAATATTGAAGGACATAGAAGAATCCGTATATTTAACTTTAAATTTGTAAAGATCAGCCCAAAAAAGTGAAAGTTATAGACGCATATTTTCCAATTTGGCCAACTGAGCTGTGAATCTTCCATCTTCTTGCAAGGGCTTCGGAATCGCTCACACCCCACCCGCTTTGTCCTATATATTTTTTTTAGTTGAGGGATGTTTAAGGAAGGGTGAGGTGGGTCTGTCAGCTGGAATATGTAGAAAATCAGTGAAAAAATCAGAAAAAATCGATCATTTTTAACAGTGGCGTAGCGAGGGGGGAGCAAGGGGGTCATCATGCCCCGGGCGCTACTCACAAAGGGGCGCCAAATGGTCCGCAAAACAAAAAATTGCTGGATAATTTTTATTTTTATTATAATTGATTTCTGGATGATCATATACATTTCAAAATCTAGTCTTGTTTTCTCAACTACATTTTTTGTCTCAAATTTAAAGTCTAGCTTGAGCCTATGACTTTATTTATTTTACTTTATTTATTTATTAATTTGCGAGTATATTTTACATATAATATTATATAGTTTTCGAATAGGGGGGGGCGCTAAAAAAGGATTGTGCCCCGGGCGAGAGTTAAGCTCACTACGCCACTGATTTTTAATGATTTTTTTGCATTTTAAGGGACAAAATCCTCCCCCACATCCCCCCTTGGATCCAAATGTTAATATTTTTCAACTTTTCACTTCTCTAGACCTTCTGAAGAAATGTTAAGGCTAAAATATTCCTTTTCATCCCTCAAATTTGATTCATGGCCCTATAATTAACGAAAAGGGGTGGAAATAAGTAGGGGGCTCCCCCCCCCCGAAATCGGTACGTGGTGGGGGAAAATGGAGGTTATTTTACTTAAGAATCTGAAGAAATTATCTCGAGGCCGGAAAAAAAGTTTCATTTTGCCGCACAGTGTAAAGGTAAAGAGAAAGTTGTGTGCTGTGCGAGTAGTCACACCAGATTTTTTTTTACAATTTAGTTTTATGAATTTCTTATTCTCTTGTATCTTATCAGTGGCGGATCCAGAGGAGATTTTCAGGGGGCGTGTAATCTGGAGTGACTAGTCGCACAGCACACAATTTTTTCTTATTATCGGTTTAAACACCTAATTTAAAGTTGGATTCTGTAGTTGTTTATCAGAATATATATACAAATCAAATTTTTAAGTATTAGTTTTTAAAATTTTATATTAAAAATACAATTTTTTTCAAAAAAAAAAAAAAAAAAAATTAGAATTAGAATATATTCTATATTATTTTTCTGAATAATCATCAGTTTGTTAAAAAAAAAGAATTTATTTTGTTTTACTAGGCCTAAAGAGAGATAAAATTCATAAATTTTGTCTATATTTATAGCCTCAGATGCCGAATTTGTGAAAAATCAGTGAGAGAGAGGAATTTAATGATCATATTTCAATATTTCATTTATCACTGAGTTTTCTGACGTCACGCCCACATTGGCACCCGCGCACTCTGAGAGTGTCTCTGCACTTGAAAAAAAAGGATCCTTTTTTAAGGATTGATTTGCACTTCACTTCACTCACTATTTTGTTCATTTTTCCTTTGCCATCTCTACGTCACTACTTGTATTTATTTCTTTGATTATTCTCCTAATAACGAATTGTTTTCTGGTGTTAGAGAGCCCGTTCGTTGGGAGATCTTCGGTCTCAGTCGCCTGGTCGTCTTCCGATTCGCACCGGCGTTTCCGTCTCTGCGTTGGTAGGTCCCTGATCCTCTGGGGGCCCTCTTCAATCTCTCTCTCTCTCTCTCTCTCTCTCTCTCTCTCTCTCTCTCCCTCGTGGGACGCACTCTTTTCATCCCCCATTTGCACACATGGATGGATGTTTTAAAATTTCATAAACAACTAAATGCTCATTTCCCAGAAGGTCTTTAACTAAAGTGGGTTATTTATGTTAAAAGAAAGAAAGAAAATTCAATTTATTTATAAAAAGAAAATTACTAACACCATCAATTTTATTTGTCTTCATCAAATACATTTAAGAGTGCTTCATTTCTAGTCAATTAGTAAACTTATCCGCCAGATAGCAAATCATCAATATAGTAAACAAGAACTCTCGAGTTAAACTAAATGAATCTACCTATCTGAGTTATAAGGGAAGATTCTCACTGAGCTTTATACCGAAAAAGTAAATAAATTTTTTCCCTTAATTTCATTGAGACTACTTTAGATATTTTGTTATAGGCATCAAAAAATATTTTTCTAATGAAGTAAAATTAAATTTAATCGTATGGAGGGAAGGCCGTCTAATTTACATGAAGGTGAAGAAAATAGACTTTATTCGGCCCAAAATTATTTATTATCAATGTCAACGTTTCGGGGACGTCCCCATCTTTTGGAACTTAAAATACAACACAACAACAAAACTTAACAAATTAAGCGATTTTAAGTTTATCTTAATTTGTAAAGTTTTGTTGTTGTGTTTGTATTTTAAGGTCCTGAGGATGGGTGACATATAGTCCCCGAAACGTTGACATTGGTAATAAATAATTTTGGGCCGAATAAAGTCTATTTTCTTCACCTTCCTCCTAAAATTAAATTTATTTAAAAAAAAAAAAAAAAACACAAGGTGATATGTTTCAAAATCAGTGGCGTAGCTAGATTTTTTAGGCCCATAAGCGAATTCTAACATTTTTATTTTTAACTCTTAATAAAAAGGAAGCCGGGGACCCGAAAGCGTTGCTCCCACTGTTCAAAATATATACAGTATGTTATCTACGATTTTTAACGCTCAGTGCGTCTTTCTAGGACCGAAACACATAGCTTCAATAAGGATAGCGAATAGCAGCCAGGAAAAATCAAATCAGACAAATAATTAGATCAATTTTTATCAGATTTATTTGATCGTCGACGTTTCGACGCCAGTCGCGCCCTTCCTCAGGACAATCAATCGTCAAGCAAATAGAGATGGAGGTATTTCTAGCGAAAATTATGAAATCGAGATATCAATAGCAACAATTTCAATATGCATTCTTCGATGGCATTGCCTTAAGCACTTTGCAGTCAATTTAGGTTTAGTTAGATTGACTGCAAAGTGCAATGCCATCGAAGAATGCATTCAGTTTGTCGCATATTGAAATTTTGTTTCATACACGATTTCAATTTTCGTTAGAAAATCTCTATTTGCTTGACGATTGATTGTCCTGAGAAAGGGCGCGACTGGCGTCCGAAACGTCGACGATCAAATAAAAATTGATCTAATTTTGTTTTGTCTGATTTGATTATTCCTGGCTGCTATTCGCTATCCTTATCAAATTAAACAGCCATTTTCTCCATCATAGCTTCAATTCTTTTTTCTTGCTCTCTTCCTGGCCTGCAGGGTGAAAAAAAGAAGGGAAGCAATTTGTTTCGATCCTAGATTAGAGCCTTCTTCAGGTCACTCCCTTATGTGTCTTTTTAAATGTAGCATCTCATACTAAAAATTTTTTTATTAATCTTAAGGAAGGTAGATCTGCAGCCAGGGGGAATAAAGGACTATTTTAATTTTTTTTGGTCGACGTTTCGGACGCCAATCGCGTCCTTCTTCGGGACCAAAGATTGTCAAAAGGAGTCCGAAACGTCGACCAAAAGAAATTAAAATAGTATTTTATTCTCCTGGCTGCAGATCTACCTTAAGTTTAATAAAAAACAGTCATTTTACACTTTTATTAAACATTTTTTGTTAATTTGTTTAAAGTCTTTTTCGGCAATTAGACACCATGCCTATTTATGTCAAATTATTGGGCGCACCCTGGACTAGGCACGAGAAGCGGTAAATTTTATTGATTGTAAGACCTTTTGGGAAAGAGTTGTTGTTGTTGTTTAGGGTTGTTGTTGTTGTTTCAAGACTTGTTCTTGTCTTTCAGCGCGCCAGTTACTGCAGTTTGGTTGGACTGTCTGTCGGCGATTCGGCCGAAAGCAGCTGTCCAGGGTCTCCTTTCAAGGTACACCCCCCGTCCCCCACCCCCTCAGCCCCCACTTCTCTATCTTAGCAGCTCCTCTATTCGGTGCAGAAGTCTTCTTCTTTTCTCTCTCTCTCACTTGACAGCACACACACTCTCCATTGTTGCACAGTTTTTATTTGTTTTGGGCTGATTGCTGCACTTTGTTCTCTCGTTCTGGGTAAAAGTGATTGTTTTTTTTTTTTTTTTTCTACTTTCCTTTTGCGTTACTAATTCCGTTTATTATTTTTTCTATTTTACAGAAATCGAGCTTCTCGAAATTCGACCAGTTAAGCAAGAAGACTGTTTTACATGTCCGTTCAGTCGACGCGAGTAAAGTTCAGAAACAATTCAATCAGGTTAGTTTCTACTTTTTTTTTTTTATTTTCTGAAGAGTTTTTATGTAGTATGTAGATTAGATAAGAGCAGAGGTTTCCAAACTTTATGTTACAACGCCTCCCTTAAAAATATTCATTCTTATGACTCCTCTCCCCCCCCTCCATTTTTATACAAAAACCATTTTTAATGGTAAAAAATATGAATTTGTATAAAAATATTTTTTTTATTTTTCCTTATTTATTATTTTATTTATAAAACTAGCAATCATTTAAAAAATTGCTCGCTGTGGCTAATAATCGCGCCTCCCCTAGTGTCCGCGCCTCCTCACAGTTTGGAAAACGCTGGATTAGGAGAATACCTTTATGCCTTTTGCTTCACATCTAGTCAACTAGCAAACTTATCAGATCGTTAGCAAATCATCGATATAGTAAACAAGAACATGCTTATCCTTCTAGCTAATAATGAGTTTTTTCACATTTAATTAGATACCTGAGGTTTAAAGCGTGGTTCTGTTAAGTAAGCATCTGAAAAGAAAAAAATGGCTGAGTGATAATTAACAGGAACAGGTAGATGTAGTCAGCCAGCAAAGAATAAAAACTTTATTTAAATATAGTCGACGTTTCGGGAACGCATCGCTCCCATCTTCAGAACGATAAATCGTTAATGATGTTTAAATTGATACATTCACGATTTATCGTCCTGAAGATGGGAGCGATGCGTTCCCGAAACGTCGACGATATTTAAATAAAGTTTTTATTCTTTGCTGGCTGCCTGCCTACATCTACCTGTTCCTGTGAAGTTAGCATCTTTATAAAAATAAGAAAAATATAAAAATAAATAAATAAATAAACAAGGCTTGTGTTTCTAATTTCACCTCTTAGTTAAGCCTTTGGGTCATAGCTAGATATTACGGGGGGTTCTGGGCACTTATTTAATCATATGATTAGCTTAACTAGATGTGAAAAGATTCGAAAGTAATAGTCAATTAGTTTATCCGAGGGATAGCATAGTTAAATTTAACTGAAGCAACCTGGCCCTTTGGACTTTTTGTTTTTATTTTCCAAAATTGGGGCGGGGGTCTTTTTCTCCGTTAATTATCTCTAAACCTATTATTCAGTTATCAAAAAAAAAAGAATGTGAAAGAATAAAAATTTTTTAAAATATAATATGAGAAAAAAAAATTAAGTTTTGAAAAGACTTATTAGGTAAAGAAAGTAAGCCCTGCTAATTCCGGTTGACGTATTTACTCCAAATACTTTCTATACTAAAAAAATGAATTTAATATTCATCTGATAAACATTTAAAATAAATGTTTGTTTGACTCTCACATTACAACGATAAAAGGCAATAAACAAAATACGTAATAATATTATTATGGGCAAACAAACTCTTTTTATAGCTTTGAAATTTGAATAATGCAAGATTGAAAATGGAAAAAAAATAAACGTTTTATTATTAAATAAATATAGAGACGATATAAAAAATAATTGGATTTTTTTTTTACATTTTATATATAAAAGATAAAGAGTGGGTTGCAAGAACCAAGTATTTAGAGGTCCGTTAAATGCTCTTCGTCCTTTAAACCCTCCGTTTATTTAAACGAACGTTGTTTAAAGTCATTAGTTCGTGAAACAGTGGCGTCATTTGGGGAGGGGGCAGGGGCACCCCCCCCCCCAAGGGCTCTGATTTTTATAAAATTGTATATTATTCTAAATAAAATATTCCAAAATGTATCTACGAGTATACAAACTGTACAAAATTAAATATATTTTGGCCACATTTGAATACCTATTTGTAAGTAAATTTTAAGAAAAAAAAATGTTTGCCCCCCTTCCCCCTCCCCAAGAAAAAGTTGAAATGACGCCACTGCCTTTAAACTATAAAAAATCTTTAATCTTATTTTTCCTTGGGATCCCCTAATTTTTTTTTTTTTTTTTGTTAATCCATGCATTGACTTGTGAGTGTATGCAAATACGAGATTCAAAATTATAAATTATTTTTTAATCAATCTGAATTAAAAAAAAAAATAATATGGGGGCCGTGAGGTATTGATTTGGATTCCAAGGGGGCCGCGACTTCAATAAGTTCAAGAAATACTCATCATGAGAGACAGCTAAACATAAAAATGCATTAATTTAATTGTGGTTCTTTTAATTTTCAATACTTATTAATCTGTATTCTATAAAAAAATGAGGTTATGTTATAACTTATAAATAACTAAAATGAAAATAGGATCAAATTATATGTGACATGTATGAAATTATAAATGATAAAATACGCCCTTGCGGTCATCTGGATAATTAAATAAAAAAATGGCTGCCCCATTATAACCTCACTTTCTCACTTCGTCGTCTATAATAAATACAAATATGTATTGAAAATTGAAGGAATCAAAACTAAATTAATGCATTTTTATGCTTAGCTGTCTCTTGTGATGATATAGACACTAAATTACTTTTCAGCTACGATGTTCCATTCGTGTTGTATTTTACAATTTCTTTTTAAAGGAGGCTTATAACTAATCGTTAAGTTAAGCAGTTGCAAACGTTTATAATTTAAATTTAAAACATCGATAACTAATGAAACTTTAGCTATATGTAGATTTCTTTTCTTGCAATAAACTAAAACTTATTGGGGATAATTAAGACAATTGTCTTTTTAGGGGAGGCTTGTAATTTTTTTTTTTTTTTTTTAACGTTTATTGGTATAATTTTTTTTTTTAGCAGGTGAATTAATTAAAGGCTTGTTTGTGTGTTTGTTGTAGTCAAGTGCCGGCACAGGGGAACCTGCCTCCTGTCGTTCCTGTGGGAAGCAGGTGTTCCAGATGGAACAGGTTAAAGCGGAACGTGCCGTCTGGCATAAGAACTGCTTCCGGTGCGCTCAATGCAACAAACAACTCACGTGAGTATCTTTTTTTTTTGGGGCCGGTGAGGGGGTGGGGGGACGTCATCTGGTCAGGGAAAAAATTTATAATTATTAAATACATGAAGCACCAGGGCCGCAGACAGACTTGATGAACCTAGCTTGTAATATTTATTTAAATCAAAAAATTTATTTAAAAATTTGTTAAAATTCCCTAAATAGTAATTAATAATAAATTTATAATAATAAAACCAAAACAGTTTTTATAAAATTGCTCTCCTATTCTTGAGCGATGCAAAATTTTGTTAAATTATAATTTTAAGATTTTATTATAGCTTAATAGGCCCGGGCCTTGGGAAAAATTTCATGAAAATTATTTTTTTTTTGAAATTTTAACCATGAAAATTATTTTTTATTAGAATTTTAAGGTTGGAGCGCAAAGGGCCCTCGGAGGGCCCGGGACTCCCCCCCCACCCGTCTGCTGCCCCGTGTAGCACCTAGTTATTTTTAAGGTCTTAAGTTGGCAAAACATACTATATATTTATATATAATTGCTAATTTAATATAAATTAATTGTTGTCTTTTTTAATTAAATTTTTTATTGTTTTATTTCTTCCGTATGATTTTAATATGTTCAACATATGTGAATTAATTGCTCATGTTTAAGACGCTTGCTGTTTGTTATTTGAGCCTTAAAAAGGATCGATTTTGCTGAATATTTGAATTCCTTACCCTTTAAGCTAGTAAGCAAATAAATAGGACGAAGTTCATTGAATGAATGAATATTTGCCAACTCTATATTTTACTCAAAGCTAAGCATTATTTTCATTTAATGAAATATCTAATTGTTTTGTTTTAGTGTGGATATATATCAGAGTCACGAAGGAACTCTCTATTGCAAGCCACACTTCCGGGAACTCTTCAAACCTAAAGCCGTTGTTGAAAATTTCGATGAACCACCGAGTAAGTAAAAAAAAAAACAAACTTTTTTTGTAATACACAAAACAAATCAATCACCCTTTCTTTGAAAAATACAATTTTGCCTTCTTTAAGACGGCAGAGCTTTGAGATGATTGATGAGATCTTTTTTTATTAAAAAAAAAACTTCCAGTTGATGTTTCGGAGGTAGAACGCCTCCTTTCTCATGGCTCACGGATATTTTAATTTTTTTTTTAAGCAGATACAAATTAAATTTTATTTCCTGGTCGACGTTTTGATTTTCTTTCTTCAAGATCTAAAATTGTTATTAGATATGTCATTTGCACTCAAAGAGATGTTCTATATGATATTAATAAACAGGAGCAGGAAGATGTAGGCAAAAAAAATCTTATTTAAATTTTGTCGACGTTTCGGGAACGCATCGTTTCCATCCTCAGGACGATATTAAAGTTTCTTAGGTGAATGCATAGTGGTTCATACAAAAAAATCAGTCTTTCAATCTTGGCCAGTGCTGATGTTTCGGGCACATTTTATATAAAAAAATAAAACAGCCCAGGCACCTTTACTACAATTCTCTTAAACAAACAATTGTCATCAAATGGTATATGCAAATTTTTATGAACTGCTATGTATCTACCTAAGCAACTTTAACAATTTATCGCCCTGAGGAGGGACGATGCGTTTAAATAATATTTTTTTATTCCATACTGCCTACTTCTTCTTCTTGCTCCTGTTGATTATCACTCAGTCATCGAATTTCTTCTTTCCATGATATTTCTATTGACTGCCTATCTTATTTTTTCACAGTTTTCACAGCCATCGCTACTTTCAATTAATTAAGGGGAGGTGTACAAAATAACAAACGAAGGGTTTGCTTGCTTTAAAATTCCTCAAACTCCAAAAGCTTTTACTTTTCTTTCTTTTGTTTTTAAATAAATCCTTTTTATCTGAAATTGTTAAAACATCATCAAAATTTAAATTTAGATCAGAAATCTTATTTATTTCATTAACGTCAAATATTCATATCATGAATTTTAAGATTTTTGCAGATATTTTGATGTGTTTGGGCGCGTTTAGGACACTCAACCAATGAATATTGTCGCATTGATATTAAAAATTTCATAAGTTGGCATTAGTCATTAAATTAGAAACAAATTAAAAGACATTCAAACAATGAATAAAAATTAATTAATAATAATTAGTTTTTAATTATTAATATCCATTATTCTATTATTATTATTGTCAAAATAAATAAATAGTATATTTATTATAAAACGTGCCACTTGAATTATCAAATTTTATTAAAATATTTTCAGCTCTTTTTATCAGGTGCGTTCATTATTCACAGTTGAGTGTCCTATCAATTATATTTAAGATTTTTTTTAATACATGTATAACAATAGATATTAAAAGGAAATAGCCAAAAGGTTAAAACATGGTTTGTGTCCTGTACACTCATTCAGTTCGTCTCCTCCGGCGGCCAGAAATGATCATTCGCGAGAACCAGCCCCTTGAGCTGCCCCCGGACGTGGTCAGAGGTACACTCACTTCACCCCTGTTTGTTCTCCCCCCCTCCCCCCCCCTTTTTATTATTACTAACTTTGTGCTTGATGCAGATAACGTTTTGGAAGCTTTTATTCGTCGTCATCATTCTGACTGGAGTTGTTTGTTTTCAGCTGTTGTTGTTGTTGTTGTTTTATTAACCTGTTTGCTGGCTTCTGATTTTGATTTCAATAAATTGCCCAAATAAAAATTCATCCTTCTTTTCTAAGGTGGAATTTATTACAAAGAATAGTCATCGAGGTTTCAAAACTTTCCATAAGATTTTCCCTGGGAGATATGGAATATTAAATTTTAGTATTTTCGGTGGCGTCAAAGGCCATTAGTTTTTCTATATAATAGACTTAAAGGACTTATTGATAAATAACCAGACGCAACGAATTTTTATGAAATTTAGTCCAGAATTATTTTGAATTTAATAATAGTGAATTATTACAGATAGAGTACGTAGAAATTAAAAGGAAAAGAAAATGGAGCTCGCCAATTTATATTTATTTGAGTATTAGCAACGTTTCGATTCTAATTTGGGATTATATTCGGGCTAGAAACTTTATAATTTTTAAAATAATTAATTTATAATGTGGGAGAGAGAGAACTTTGGCCCATGAGAGAAGCAGTTAATTACATTTCATTTATTATTGGCTCTTCAAGTTCGACGTTTCGGTCAGATATGCGAAAAGGTAACAAGAAATTAAATGAGATTTTAATTTTTCTTGTCTATAAGTAAGCAGGTGTTGGCTTAGTTATGAAGAAAATATTTTTTTTCTTTTTTTCTAAACCAACTAGACAAGTTATCTCGAGAAATTTTAAAATCATACTCTGTTTTTTGTTATTGCAAGTTATTAAATATTGTAACTATAATAATTTTAATTTATTTAAATTAATTGGAAATATTTGCAATTCTAGATAGAATAAGAAAAAAGAGAGCATTTATTTATTTGCTCCTTGCTCCTGACGTTTCAGTCCTGATTGGGATCATCTTCAGAGCTATTAACACAGAAGTAGAACAATTCACAATAATGGTCTTACATAAATACTACATATTTCAAAATTATATAATTTAAATGAATTTTTACCATTAGGGCTGTCATCATGAATATGAAATTAAATATAAAACCAACAATATTGATGTAAAGTTAAAATGATTAATTTCATATTTATGACGACAGCCCTAATGGTAAAAATTCATTTGAATTATATAATTTTGACCATGCAGTATTTATCTAACAGGTAAGACCATTATTGTGAATTGTTCTATTTCTATATTCTGAAGCTCTGAAGATGGTGCCAATCAGGACCGAAACGTCAGCAGTGAGGAGGAAATTAATAAATGATCTTTTTTCTTATCCTACCTAGAATCAAAACCCACCAAAAAACAATTCGAACCATGGGCCGAAACGTCAATTGAGTAATTGAGTTTGCCATAACAATGCATCTCACCGTCCAGTTCAACACATTTTAGAAATCAAATTTTCCTCTTTCAGAGCGCCTTGTTTATAATAATTTCCAAAAACTTGTAAAGTCCCTCTCTCTCTCTTGATTGATGTATTCCTTGTGTATTTATAATTAATACATACACAATTTACACGGATGAATTCATTCACAAAAGCTTAACGATTTTCTGGATGATTAAGAGAGAGAGAGAGAGAGAGAGAAGAGAGCCTTTCAACTTGTATACTCTTGGTTAAGAGATAGATATTTATTTTTTTAGTAATTAGAAATTACAAGCAATCTCTCTCTATCTCTCTCTCTGTCATGCCTTGAAAATGAAATGTTTGTTAAGAGATTGATAAGGGAACAATGAGTCCGTATCGTATCTACTTTCTCATTTATATGACGCTAGAGCTCTTCTATGGAATGACTACACTGTTAAACATTTTCAAGAGATATTCATAAACTAGTTTAGCAAGTCTGTTACACAAACTGTTTATGAATTTTACATGAAAAGTTTATATACTAAAAAATGAACTTTCATATACCAATTTATTATAAATTTCATAAACGGTTTGTGAAAAATTTCTTACACTAGCTTAAAAAAATCCCTCGAGAGGTTTGAACTCGAGCTCTTGGTTTATTTCCTTTATAAATAAATTAGTACGGCGCCTTTACCATCTCGACTACTTACTTTGTTAAGAATATCATACTTTTTTAAGCTACTTAAATTTGATTCATATTTTTTTTACTTAATAAACTAGTTTATGAATTTGATTTCACATACTGGGTGGCACGAAAGTAGATAAAAAATGATTGAAAATTCATATTTTTTTTACAGTGTATACTTGCCGATTTGTAACGTTTAAGAGGGTTGAGTGACCCCCCAACCCCCTCGGGGCGGGGCCCCGTAAAATTAGCTCCATAAAAACGAAAAATTTAGATAAAAAAAAAATAATGAAAATTTCTTTTGAGACCCCACTCTTAAAAACAAAAAATTTAATAAAATTTTTTGAGAGGCGGGGCCCTCAGGGTTCAGGGATATAAGGTATTTTAAAAATATTTTTTGTATGGAAAAGGGGGGCGCCAAAAAAAAATGCGGGGGGGCCCCAGCTAAAAAACGTTACGCTAGGGACCGATTGTTTCACTTCTAGTCAACTAGCAAACTTATACGACCGATAGCATATCATCGATAAAGTAAACAAGAACACGCGTAACTTGGGGGACACCTTTTTTTTTGGATCCCCCCCAACCCTCACACACCCCCCACCTTTCCCCCCTTTTTTACATTCCCCCTATTTATTCCCCCCCCCCTCCCCTTTCCCCCCCCGGTAAAAAAATGAGTTTTTTCACATATAATTAGAGAGTTATCTGAGGAAAGTTTTGTAAAATTAGCAAATTAATAAAGGCATCATTTATAAAAATTAATAAAAAATAAAATAATTAATTATTTTTTTTTTATTTAAAAATTTCCAGAAACAAGGCTGTGTGTTCCTAATTTCACTCCTTAGCTAAGATTTATATCGAACTTTGGATCTTAGTTAACTAAGCTCTTATTTAATCATATGTTAGCTTAGCTAGATGTGAAGAGACTCGAAAGTCATAGCTTATCCAAGGGATAGCTAGTTAATTAGAAGTAAAGCAAGCGGCCTAAGTTAATGATTTAATGGAATGGGGGGGGGGGCTAAAATTGTTTTTCTCTTCTAATCTAAATATTCTCCATGAATTATTTCTGACTTGTATAATAAAAATAATAATTTCTTGCTGATCAAAAACTAGAAGCCATCATCTCGTTTTTCTTTTTTTTTTTTTTTTCTTATAATTTGAGAGTGTTTTTATTAATAAATTGTTAACACTTTATAGGCGGTGTGCGTGTGTTGGTTCTGTTATATTTTCCGGCCAGATTGTAATTAATTTTGTTTTTGTTTTTTTTGTTTTTCAGCCTCGGACAAACCTGATCTTGGATTGGAAGAATTGGCATCACTCAACGTCAAGTCACGCTTTCAAGTTTTTGAACAAAGTGGCGAAAAACAGGGCACTGATTTGGATAGATCGCCATCAGCTGTTAGCGTTAAACGTTCACCAAGTATTCTCAGCAAATTGGCTCGGTTTGTACTACTAATTGTTTTTATTTTTATTTGTTTAAGCATTTGAGGCCATTTAGGCCAGTAGCGTAACGTTTTTTAGCTGCCCCCCCCCGCAAACCTTTATTTCGGGCCCCATTATTAGACCATACAAAAAAATATTTTTAAAATACCGTATATCCCTGAACTCTGAGGGCCCGGGCCTTCTCAAAGAGAAATTTTCTTTAAATTTTTTACCGTTTTTATCGGAACTCTGAGGGCCCGGGCCCTCTCAAAGAGAAATTTTTTTTTAATTTTTTAACCTTTTTTTTGGAGCCCTCTGACCAAAACGACCTATTTGTGTCGAAGGTTTAAAAACCTATTAACTAAACCAAACTATCGGAGCCCTGAGGGCCCCGGGCCCTCTCAAAGAGAAATTTTCATTTTTTTTTTATCTAAATTTTTCCGTTTTTATCGGAGATTCAGTTTTTTAGCCCGGCCCGGCCCGTGGGCCCCCCAAGGTCCGAGGCCCCCCCCCCGCATCTCGGGGTCTGCGGGGGCGTACGTTACGCCACTGATTTAGGCCCCTTCTATATTTATTTCAATTGATTGCCATTACAGTACTTCTAATTATTTAAAAAATAATAATAATAATAATAATATTAAAAAACAAATATGATATTATTATTATTTAAAAAATCAAATATGATATTAAGAGATCCGAATTTTTTTGAATTTTAATTATATTCTATGGGATTATTATCTAAAAACTCCTGTGTGCGGGGACAATACACTATTTTTACGGCGACATTTTTTAAATATATTTAATTCGATTATATATATATATTATATATATATATATATATATATATATATCCTGAGAGTTTTTCTATAGCAGGTTGCTTCCCCTTTTGTCGGTCCTGGCATCCTCCGATTCCCTGGATCCACAATCCGACCTTCGATTATTAATGTTTTTCCCAATGCCAATGCACACCGATTAAGCAAAGGTTTTGCCATTGAACAAAATATGTTTTGCCTTTCAGCATTTTGTCCAAATTTGTTTGCTTCCACTAGACATTTTGTTTAATGAATTGTTCTATGCAAGATGTCGGGCCCTGATGATGAAATTTGTGCTATTCTGATATTCTGATTCTCTGTTCGATGGTTACTTAATTGCCAACGCATACTAATTGAGCAAAAACGTTGCCGCAGGTTGGCTAGCCTCTGTCATATATCGTCTAAACAAATGTAACATACATGTATGTATCGACAATATACATACAGCGGCGTAACTAGCCTTTAATGGCGGAAGGGTCGAAGGCCAACTAGGGCGCCGTTTTTTAAGTTGTAATATAATTTTAAAGAAACTATTATATTTTGGGCAATCTCTGGAAAGAATATGATACCGTCCCTGTGCTATATCTTAGGTTCCCTAGGGCGCCTATGTAGCTATCGAGGGGCGCCAAAGGCTTGATGCGCCTGTGGCGTGGAGGGGGGGAGTGCCCCCGTTCGCCCCGCCCCCTCCCCTAGTTACGCTACTGTATACAAAATGTTTTATCTAGAGCCTACGGATTAAAAAAAATTAAATTTATGATTTATAATTTATCATTCTATTTCTTAACAAAACTTTATAATTGAATAAAGCACAGCGATGCCTCGGAAAGGCTGGAGATCTTGGGTTCGATTCTCGGGGTCCATGGGATGCTTGGCCCACCAACTCTATATCCTCACTATCATTTGAAAATAGTAACGTTTTTTTTTTCTTTTTTTCGGGACTTTTTTGAATAAGCTCCATGATAAACAATGGTCAAATCCACTAATTATTTTTTATTTTGATAATTTGTAGATTCCAAGCTCGAGGAATGGATGTTGGCGTGACAGATGACTCTTTAAATGGAGTCCCCGTTGAAGGTTCCACTTCAAGCTCTGAAGAGCCATCAGAAGATGAAGAAGAGGAGACCGATGGTGTCGTTAAAGCGGCTAAAAGAGGAATCCGACGGGAGAGGCCCGCGCGGCTTGCAAATATGGACGATGTTAAAAGTCGATGGGAGAAAAGAGAGGAGGCACGCGAAGAACGCAAACAAGAAATTCAACAAATTCGCTCAAGGTAAGTCACTAATTAATTAAATAATGTCCCAATAAATGGTAATAATTACGTTTGAATTGTTGGCAGATTGTTCCATGGCCATCAAGGAAAGATGAAAGAGCTCTACGAACAGGCTGTCCAGGAATCTGAACGTTCAACACGACCCAAGGATGTTGAAGATTGCCCTGCCCCAACAGTGGCAGCCAAAAGTCTTAAAGAGCGATTTGAACGGGGCGAAGTCAGCACTGCGAGCCACGAGGAAATAGATGAACTCACCAAGGAAGAGGAACGAGCAGTCATTGAAGCTGGTGAGAGTCATACTATATTTATATATTTTTATGCTTTTTAAATGGGGAGCCCTGGCTCAGCGGGAAGACATTAGCCTCTCGCACCGGAGTCCCGGGCTCGCTTCCCGTCCCAAGCGAGAAAAATTTATTTCATTTGATTTAACCTCAAATCATTTGAAATAAATAGGGATGGGGTCTAAATGGCCTTAGATGCCGAAAAAGACCTTAAAAAAAAATGATACGTAATATATAATAACTTTTATAAAGTATTCATTGTTAAAAGATCAATGAAAATCAACCAAATACATTAAATTATTAGCTACCATTCTGACATCTCTTGGCAAATTTTCGTACTAGGCAGTGGTGGATTAATGCAATTTTGTCGAGGGGGGCGGTTTTTTTTTTTTTTTTTATTTTTTTTTATTTAAGAACTTTGTCGACATCTATGGTCATTGTCTAAATGGGGTCTACCCTTTCCTATTTATTTAAATTGATTGGTAACAAATTCAATTGAAATTAAAGAGCGGAAATCATAATTTCTTTAGATTACTAGTTTTTATAACATTTTGAATTTCTTCTCGGGGGGGGGGGGCGATCCCCCCCCCACCGCCCCCCCCCTCCTTTAATCCGCCCTTGGTACTAGGTGTTTTTTTTTCTTACTTTTTAAGGCACATGCCTATACACCTGTTTCTGAGATTAGTTGATACCCGAATAATTTCAAACAGGCTGATGTTTTAGTTCTCTTTAGGTCTCATTAAGTCTAAATCTGATTCTTGGCTCTGATCAATAAATAAAGGATTTAGATCTATGAAAACACCAATTTCAATATGAGACGTTTCGGCGAAAATTTTAAATTGCATCTTCGCCTTCCTTTAATAATTTAAATTTCAAATAAAGGGGTTCTCTACAGATGAGTGAAGAGACTAGAGAGGACCCCCGCAGCTGCCGGCAAGATAGTACTTTTCATTTTTTGGGGGTCAGGTATAAGAATATGAACATGCAATAGTTGCCGGTCTTCACATGATGCATACATACTTCATAGCAGGAATTCCTATACAAATAAAAAATTCGACTGGCAAGATTATTTTTGGAGCTATTCTCAACTAAAAGCGGAATTCGGGCCTCACATTTTGCATACTCAACTACCTCCGCCGCCCTGACTAAAGAATTCAGAAACCTTTTGAGTCCCCCATTTGGAAATTTGGAGACCCGAGTATTTTTCTCCATAACATCCTCTCTAAGAGTGCAAAATTTTAATTCGAAATTACGGCGAGTTGATCAAACATCTTCTATATATAATAATTGCGGTGTGTCCGTCTGTCCGTCCGTCCGTCTGTCACGCTCTGTTTGACCTACTTCCCGTTGGAATTTTGAAACGAAATTTTGCAGTCTTATAGAGGACGTTATGGAGAGTCCAGGAAAAATACTCAGGTCCCAAAATTCCTATAACTTTTTGAGTTATTAATTCTTAAAGTTACGATTTCTCCCATAGGAAATCTATAGAGAAATATTTAAGTATTCTTTGCAGTTGTGTATTCTTTGAATGTAAACAAATCTTCAAGCAGGCACTGAACTGGAATACGTAGTAATATAATAATTTTCTTTTCATAATTAAGAAAAGGCGAGGGTCCGCCGCAGGCGGCCCGAGCCAGCTGATGGGGGTCCAGGGGGGCTACGCCCCCTGGCAGACGCGAAGCCCGCCGAAGGCGGCGACGCGGCTAGTTATTTATAAAATCCCTTATCTGTTTGAAATTATAGCAACTAATGTCAGAAAACTTTTAAATAAATCAATAAATAAAAGCCTGAGATACCCAAAATAATATTAATTCTTAAATTAAAAAAATAAAAAAATAGGAGTCTTTTTGAGCTGAAGGTTAGCTTGCTCTAAAGAGCCCGCCGAAGACGCATTGCGCGGCTAGTATTTTGTAATTCTCCTTGATGCTTATGATGAAATTATTTTTTACTCTTATTAATTCCTTTTGATATCTCGGGGAAAAATTTTTTTTTTCATCCCATGGAGAAAAGATCATTTTTAATAATTTAATTTACGCTTTTATCTCTTGTTAAGAAAATATCATTTATCATTACAACACGTGCATTTAATATTCGATAATTTTTTATTTATTTTTCCTGCAGGAGCGTAGCCAAGGAGTTGTCTCTTGAGACGTGCCTTAGCTACGCCCCTGTCCGATACTAATTGATGAAATGCTAAATAATAATTATTTTTATAGTGGCTTTGGAGAAATTGATTTGTTTGGTGCCTGCTTCCAATTAATCGAAGGAAATATAGAAAAATCGAAAAAAAATCATTTAATTTTTAAATTTAAGAAGAAATTTTAGAAAATTTTACTTAGAAGAAACAAAATTGTTTATATTAAAAAAAAAAAAAAAAATTAGCAAATTTATTTAAAAATAGGTGATAAAATAAATAATTAATGAAAATATGAGCGCGATCTCTTTCTTTTGAGCGGTTTAAAGCAATAAGATTTTTTTTTTTAAGCAGCAAGCATTTGTTGATACTTGCTCAACTTTCGGACCTAATACCAGGGGTATAAATATTGTTAGAAAATTTTATATTTGTGTTGAAGTAATAATACTTGATTGTGACGTCGAAGGGACGTTCTTGCTGCGTGATTGTCGTCTTCCAGGCCCGGGTGTTTTTTGGGCTATTTAGGGTTGTTCTTTTTATATCCGTTTGTTTCTAGTAGCCACCAGACTTGAATGGCTAAAAGACGCGTCCGGGGATGTCGGGCAAGGGTGAGGGGGATGGGAGTAGTGGAGGCGCAAGGGGTGTCAGCAGAACTCGGAAGATCGCAAGTTTTGCAATTTCTGTGATAACATTTTCACGTGTAAATCTGGAATTTCATTTCACCCTTAAATTTGTTACTGCTATAAAATTTCTTTCTCTTCTTAAGAAAAATGATTTCTGGATCATGAGTGCTATCTCATATATATAATTTGAATAAATTTTTATCGCTCAGGATGGGAAGTGAGACTTCTATCTCTCTCCAAAGACTCAAGACGTTTTTTTGTTTAAATTACAGTTTGAATTTTGAAAATTAAAATATCATTAATTAGAGAAAGTATATAAAATACTAGGCGCGCCCCCCGCCCGCGTCAGACCCTCGCCTTTTCTTAATTATGATTTGACGGGAGGATTAAAACTGCAAACATTTTCAGAAATCGCTTTTTACCATAATATTTCGGCCGGCCTCCTTCAGTGCAGGGTATAGATAGTTCTTCGGCGATCCTTCGTCTGGTGTCTTTAAACTTTTGCATGAAGAGAGGAGGGGAAGACGAGCATTCAAGTGTTCGTTCCTATGTTCATGCAAAAGTTTAAAGACACCAGACGAAGAATCGCCATAGAACTGTATCCTGCACTGAAGATGACTAGGCGTTAGGCCGGCCCGAAAATATTTGCAAATTATATGGTATAAAGCGATTTCTGAAAATTTTTACTGCTTTATTTCTCCCGTCAAATCATTCTCTGAAACCAGCAACAAATCATATATTATCATTTTCTTAATTGTTTTTTTTTCCACAATAGAACAAAAATAGGTAAATAAAAGTATGAGGTATGTCTCAAGTCAAACCTAAAAAAAAAAAAAAAAATATTATTATTTCAATCCAGTGCCTGCTTGAGGATTTGTTTACATTCATAGAATACACCAATGCAAAGAATACATTTAGAAGGGTGAATAAATAATTTCAGAGCTGATATTCAGGCAAGTTATTCGGATTAAATCCCTCCTCTATAGGTCAACGTTTCGGGGCTCAAACGGCTCCTTCTTCAGGAGCATGCGTCATTCTTCGTTCGGCACCATTGCCTTTTACCACATGTTTTGTAGCGAAACTAACCACATCATTTATGACAAAATTGAGGGCTAATTATTTTCTCGACACCGCATGGTCCTGAAGAAGGAGCCGTTTGAGCCCCGAAACGTTGACCTATAGCGGAGGGATTTAATCCGAATAAATTGCCTGAATTATCAGCTCTGGAATTATTTATTCACTCTTCTCAATAATATCCACCAGGCTGCCCCTATCTTCATCACGCAAAGAATACATTTCCTATGGGAGAAATCATAATTTTAGGAATTAATAACTCAAAAAGTTATAGGGATTTCGGGACGAAAATAATTTTCCTATAATTCTTAGAAGGCCCTCTTTAAGCATACAAAATTAAGGGAAGTTGCCCAAATAGAGTAGGACAGCCAGCAGACTTACATTAGCGAATTATATAAATTTTAAATTTAATTTTTTTTTCAATTAACTCTGAAAAAATTTCGCTATTTTTACAAATTTTGAAAAAAAAAAAAAATCTAGAAGAGAAATTGTCTATAAATGAACGAGATGAAGAGGCGCTGAAGCGATTCATTCGTTGAGAGAGAGAGAGAGAGAGAGAGTAATTATCAAAACGAACCAACTTCTACTGAATTAATTATCATAAATCACAATGCATTGTAATTAGCAATTTAGACTTTTAGAGCAGAGGCTTTGTTTTATTAAAAAAAAAAAAAAACAACAAACTTTGTTACATCCCTTTTGTGTTTGTGTTGGTGTGTTGTGAGAGAGAGGGAGAGAGAGAGAGAGGGAAAGGTGAATAACTCCTTAACTGGATTTCATTCACTTGGGTGCTTAACTGGTGTCTATTAATATATTCACTGGGTTTTCAAATTATACTTAATTTGTGACTATAAATACTACTATGGGAAATTATTTTTTAAGGAAACTAACTAATTGAACAGACAGACACCAAAAAGAATTTGGACTCTAATCGCCGGTGTTTATTTGCAAACATTTTTGATATTGGGTCAAGATCCTATCTTTGAAAGAACCTTGTCGAGTTGGTAATTGGGTTTTTTACGTGATTTGACAGTTTTTGACACAAAACGCGTAAAAATCACGGATGTAAAAAAACTCGGGTACGCATGATCCGATATATGTGAAATGAAACTGACCAAATTTGAAAAAAAAAAAAAGTTCTGTACATTCATACTTCTTAATTTGACATTTAATAATTCTTTTTTGGATAATTTTATATTCAAAAATAAGATAAGAGGCTTTCAAAAAGTTTTAATCCAAATTTTGTTTAAATATGTTGATTAGGAGATAAAAATATATATACATTTCCATCAACATAATTCTTCGGGGGGGGTTTTATGCTTAATAATAAATAAAAGAGCACAGAGGCGGGCCCTGCGCCTCGTTCCGTTGAAACAAAAGAAGGAAATAAATATCAAAATGTTCTCATGTTACTTGACGCTTACATTTTTATGATTTGAAATGAAAGTTGAACGAAAAAAAATTCTTACATTTCCTTTCTTAAAAATTAATCAACAAATATTTTTAAGGTTAATTGACATCAATGAAAAACGCAACAATAGAAAAAAGTATCCAATTTTCTATTATAAATTAATTATGAATTTCTAACAGAATACTTTTATTTTATACCAGAAATATGAGAGTTTAATGTTCTGTGCCCTAATGATGATGTTATCAAATCCATTTGGACTAAAATAAAACTTGATGAAAATTAACTTGGCAAATATTAAGCCCACTCTCTTAACCCTCAACCCCTACTCTTTAAAAATGAAATTAATTAAAATTTAATTTACAAATTCTTTAATAGAATACTTGTGAGAATTAATTTAATTTTTAATTAGACATTAAAAAGAAGAGACATCGAGACGCAAACGTCCATTCACACAGATGTAGAGCATATACATTTATATCTATATATACAGTACAGAGAGAGGCGTGCAATTGTCAATTTAAAATGAAGGTACGATTGATGTATTCAACGATCGCATCAATTCTTAGTTGTTCTGTATACTTGCTGTGTGTATGTGCGTGATTTCGGAAGTTTATTTCGTTTTATGATTAAAATTATCTGTTTTGCGAGCAATTGACGAAACAATCTTTTAATTAATGGCTCTCATCAATGCTCTTCATTCAAAATTGCTATCAATCGCCGTTAATCAATTGACAATCGCCTCAATTCTCTTCAAGACGGTCAATAAGTCGCATCAATGATATCATTGACAATTGCAATTGTCAATTTTATTGATCGTCTCCGGGGGCCTTTAGAGCTAGGGGTTGTTTATGGCCATTTAGCCACTTCGAAGCCGGACTTTTTGAACTTGAACCTATTTAAAGATGAGAACAGGACAAAAAGAAAGCCTTCTTAGATTAGATATAGAGTCTAACTAAACTTATTTCAAACTAGAACAAAAGAATGAAACAATTTTTTTTTTTTTTTTTTTAAACATTCACACTTTTTTCTCACTCACACTCACACACACATTCACACAGTCTTTTCGGCAACTTAGGCCATTTAAGACTTTAGACGATAACCGTTATTGATAAATATACATATAGGGGTCCAGGCTTCTTATTTAAGCCATTTGGTATCCAATTGGCTTAAATAAAATCATCGGACTGCCTGGGGTCCGAACCCGCGACGTTTGGTATACGAGGTTAGCACGCTAACCTCTACGCCATGCCCCGAGGGCTTTGAAACAATTTACAGATAGAGAACTCCTCTATCCGAGAGCGAAAAATAACAAATGAGACGCACGCACGGCCTCCTGGCATACAAAGAGTCCAAGAATACTAAATTTTTTTTTTTTTTTTAATAAATATCTATATATAATAATTGCGGAGTGTCCGTCTGTCTGTCCGTCCGTCCGTCCGTCTGTCTGTCTGTCTGTCACGCTCTGTTTGACCAACTTCCCGTTGGAATTTTGAAACAAAATTTTGCAGTATTATAGAGGACGTTATGGAGAGTCCCGGAAAAATACTCGGATCCCGAAATTCCTATAACTTTTCGAGTTATTAATTCTTAAAGTTACGATTTCTCCCATAGGAAATGTATAGAGAAATATTTAAGTATTCTTTGCAGTTGTGTATTCTATGAAGGTAAACAAATCCTCAAGCAGGCACTGGACTGGAATACTTAGTTGTTAGTATTAATAATAATTTTCTTTTCATAATTAAGAAAAGGCGAGGGTCCGCCGCAGGCGGGCCCGAGCCAGCTGGCGGGGGATCCAGGGAGGCGTAGCCGAAGGCGGGCGGCGCGGCTAGTATTTTAAATAATTAAATACTAATTTGAAGTAAAAACATTTATAAAATAATCTCAATTTTTATTTTAAGCGAATCTCTAAATAATTAATTAACCGTTGCTAATTCAATGTCAATTGATTTCTTATTTAATTCGAATAGGTCGTTTTGATAACTTACCTACCCCAACACCCCTCCCATAGGGAGGCTATTTTAATGTTGGGGTAGGTAAGTTATCAAAACGACCCATTGTTAACTTGATAACCTATAATTTGTAAGAAATATAATTTATTTGTAGGCTCATATGATTAATTATTCCAATTTGTTTGTTTCGACAGGACTGTCAAAGAAGTCGCGTAGTCTGTTTCTCGAGTTGGACGCAACTGCGGCGGAAACAACCAAAAAAGCAGCCGGTCAGCCCGGTTCCAGCCGCAACCAAACCCAAGGTATTTATTTATTTATTTATGCTTGCACTTGGACTAATTCAAGAGTTTTACTTTCAGTTGACACAGTGCTCTCTTTGTTTCCACTCAGGCTCCCAATTTAAATATATAGTTTTATCTTTTAAATATCTGTGTTTAAAAGAGAAAGATCTTTGTTGTTGTTGTTGTTGTTGTTGCGATCTAGTTGTTGTTGTCATCTCAGATATGGCCGTTGCATTCATTGAAGACCGGTTCTTCTTCTCCATTTTCGTTTTCTTTTTCAACGGTTATATTTAAAAAATGTACTCCAAATTTGATTAGATCAACGAATAATGATAAATTCTTTCGATTGCGTTGCGATTTCGCACGCAGACAGCCGGAATATTTTCTCCCGAGGAAATTGAATAAATAGCTGAAAATTTGTTCAAAAATTTAATTAAAGTTGAAATTTGAGCTTTCCTAATTGCCATTTATGGAATGCAAAATAAACAAAGGCAAGTAAATTGGCATTTTTAATTTTAATCAAATTCAAGTCTTTTCTTCTCTCTCTCCACTTCGATTTATTGCAAATATTTCGGTCCCTCTACAGACACCATCTTCAGGCAAATGTGAAAATTCCTATGTGCTCCGAGATTAGTCGCTTTTTTAAGGGCAGAGAGCTTTTTAATTGGACTTGATTAGAATTGAATTAACTCAAAAGGAAATTGAAACTGGGACACTAATCTTGAATGTATTACAACATTATATTCAATTAATTTGTTTATTACATTAAATGACTATTAATTTTCTCTCACTGCTCCAAAAGTCACTCACTTCTCTTTCCTACTTTCGTTTCTATGTCAGATTATAAATTTTCTATAAAATTGAAATAAATTCACAATCAAATTCCAAGGCCCTTTTTATTAATTAAATACGATGTATAATGGGTATTATAAAAAATATTTTCAGAAGAGCAGTAAAGTAAAAAATAGCAAAAATTTTAGATTTCATCGACGTTTCGGGAACGCAGCATTCCCATCTTCAGGACGTCGACGAAATCTAAAATTTTTGCCACCTTCACTTTAATGCTCCTTTGAATTATCCCGCAGCCATCAAATTTCTTCATTAAAATTTTTATTTTATTTTATTAGAAATGAATGTATAAGATCCAAAGGTCAGTTGCCACCAAGCAGAGAGAATATTTCTACTATAGGTCCAGTGGCGGTCCCAGGATTTTGTCAAGGGGGGGGCCCAAATTTTTTTTTTTTTTTTTGTTATTCATTTAAGCTCTTTTTCGGCAGCGAAGGCTATTTAGACCTATTCTATATATTTATTTCCCCTGGATTGGTAGCCAATGGCCTAAAATTTATGATGTAGGGAAGGTGAAGAATAGGATGGCGCAAAAAACCGACTAATTTTTTTTTCAATCTCGTATGACAATATTTTAGTATATCATGTTTTAAGAGACCTCTCCAAAGATGAGCTCAAAAAAAATATTTTAAGAGTCGATCAAAATTTTAAAAAATTTCCAAGTTGGTCAAAAATCGATTTTTTTTTTCTTTTTTTTAATTTTTTTCTCCTTATGGTCGAATTTTATAGTCGAAAAAAAAATAAGTTTCTCAAATTTTCAACTTAAAATATTAATTTTTAAAGGTCCCTCAAATTTTTTTTTAGTTTGTCTGCATTTCTTTCGATGTTTTCAAGCGACCTTTAAATATTCATATTAAAGATTTAATAAATTCTTATTTTCTTTTAATTAGTAAGATATTTGAGAAAATAAAATCAATCGTACCTTAATTTGCAAATTAGCAAGTTATTAAAAAATTATATTTTCAGTCTTTTAATCTTGGCCAGTGCTGTCGTTTCGGGCCCATTTGCCACAAAATAAAAATACAGCCCATGCACCTACGGCAATTCTCATATACATCTAATGGTATATGCAAATTTTATCATTTATTTTTGTATGAACCAAAATGCATCTATCTAAGAAACATTAACAGTTTATCGTCCTGAAGATGGGATCGTTGTGATTCCGAAACGTCGACGATAATTAAATAAAGTTTTTTTTATCTCTTGCTGACTGTCTACCATCTATCTAATCCCAATAATTATACTTTCAGTATTCTGTTTTTTGTTCATCTCGTGGCGTATTTTTGTCGATTATCTTACTAATTAAAAGAAAAAATTTATTAAATATTTAATATGAATCAAATAAAAATAAATTTTGAGCGACCTTTAAAAATTAACCCTTTGCAGTCGTATGTCGCCATTTAGGCGACATCCTAATTTTTTTGTAGTCAAATTAAAGCCAAAAAATACCATAATATTCATTGAAAACTGTCTGGGATCCGAATCCGCGACCCTTGGAATACAAGGCTAACACCCTAGGGCAGCGTTTTCCAAACTGTGAGGCGCGCCTCCCTAGGGAGGCGCGGACTAGTCTAAGGGGAGGCGCGAATATTGGCCACCAAGATCAATTTTCCAAATGATTGCTAGTTTCATAAATAAAATAATTAAATTTAGAAGATTCTGGGACGGAGATTTTAATTAAAATAATAAATATGAATAAATAAAAAAATATTTTTATATTTTTTAGTATTAAAAATTTATGTTTTTGTATTATTTTATTAAATGTGTGGGGGGAGGGGGGGGGGCGTCAAACGATTAAATATTTTTAAGGGAGGTGTTGTAACATAAAGTTTGGAAACCACTGGCCTAAAGTAAGACTCATTCTAGAAAATTATACTATGTGTAAAACCCAAAGGGAAGTTTTTCAGGGTTTTAATTTTTTTCTGACTAGACACGAAGCTCGCCGAAGGCGATAGCATTGTTAATTATTTTATTTATTAAGATTGGATTTCAAATGGCTTAAATAAGAATGCCTGGACCCCAACATAAATATATTCTTAATAACGATTATCGTAAAAAGTCTTATATGTCCTAAGTTGCTGAAACGACTGTGTGATAATGGGTGTGAATGGGAAAAAAGGTGTGTTAAAAAAAAAAATTTGGATTAGGGGTTGAAAAATTGAAAAAAATATTTGTTTAATTTATTTTAGCTAAATCGAAGCCAAATAAATAGAAAACATTCAAAAAATAACGTTGATTATTATTTTGATTAGGGGGGGGGGGATGAAGGGTTGATTATTTAAGAAAGGCCTTGGAATATTCCAAATCACTTGTTGACATTCTTTTCCGGCTCTAAATATAGTTAGATTAGAGCAAAAGGTATTTTTTTACTTTTAATAAAAAGGGAATTGTTATTTTCATCTATTTATTCCTATACAAAGAGATAAGAGACAAGTCTATCTCTCGTTCAGTCGAGTGAGCGCGGCCTGCTGGCAGGCGCTGCTCTCTTTTTTGTGTTTAAAGTGAATCAAAGTGAATAATTAATATAGTGCAACCCACCCTGACCTCACCGTCAGCCAACACACCCTCTTGAGAGTCTTATTTAAGGTAATTATTATGCATTTTGTCGTTGAAAAAAAAATGATAGAAACAAATAATTTGACTGCGAAAAACGATTCTTTTGAATATGAAGCTGATGAAAGGGGGAGGGGGGGGGAGGTGTAGGTGTCATTGAAAAAAAATTAGTTTCTTATTTATTTTATTTATTTATTTATTTTTTAACACACTTCTCATTCTCACTCAACACTCACACACACATTCACCCTGTCTTTTCGGCAACTCAGGCCATATAAGACTTTAAACGATAACCGTTATCATTTCTATTTAAGCCATTTGGTATCCATTTCGGACTGCCACCAATTTTCCAAATGATTGCTAGTTTTAATATAAATAAGAATAAATAAAAAAAATATTTTTTTAAATATATATTTTTTTAGCATTAAAAATTTTTGTTTTTGTATTATTTTATAAAATGGGGGGGGGGGGGAGGCGTCATAAGATTAATTATTTTTAAGGGAGGCGTGGTAACATAAAGTTTGGAAACCACTGCCCTAGGGGGTATGGAAAAATTTTTGAAAATTAGGCATTGAAATTTGCGTTTTTAGCTATCCTGAGACGTGAAAAATTTATAATTTTTTTGTTTAGTTTTAAATATTAAATAAAACTTTTGAATTTTTGATGTCCAATGGGGGGGGGGCCGGGCCCCTCTGGCCCCCCCCCCTGGGACCGCTAGTGTATAGGTCTATATACATTTTCTCTAAAAGATCACTATTTATTGATCTTCCCGAGGGCGGAAGCCGGCGTCCCCTTGTCGTTTCTAATTAATTATCTCACAGGCAAAGGCAATCCCAAAATTCCCCGCCGGCACAAGGAGAAATACTCTCTAGATAACGTTTCGGCATACTTTGTGCCTTCATCAGGCTGAATGTATGAAATATGAAAAAATATTATTTTTTGAGGTCAGGAGGATTATTTTTAATTCAAGTAGAATGCTAGGACGAATAATTAAGGCTATGAAGAAAAACAACCAGCGATTACTTTCCACGTCAAAATAATTTATTGGCGAATTGCGTTAAGCATTCCGAAATATTTGCCAATAAATTATTTCAACGTGGAAAGCAGTCGCTGGTTGTTTTTCTCCATAACCTTAATTATTATTAATTCTCTTGTTAGAGAAATGCACGGTCAACTTGAAGGCCCTATATAGAGGGAATGCGAGTATTTGGTCCGGACCTGGCGCAAAGGGTAGTCTGGAGATCGTGGGTTCGATTCCTGAGGTCCATAGGGCGTTCGGCTTACCAACCAATAAAAATACTCACAAATTCATTAATTAATTGTTAATGTTAAAAGAAAGAGAAATCCTAATCTTAGGCTTATTTTTGTTGCCATGTCCTCGGCCTTTTTGTGTTTATTTTCTCAAGTCGTCGTTATCTCGGACTATAGAGACTTTTTAAAGGATTTATAATTATCCAGGCACTATTTATTTTAGACCTTAATAAACTCTAAGCTATATCTGGGCTGATATTTAATCATATGATTAACTAGAAGTGAAGACTCGAAAGTCGTAGTCAACTAGCTTATCCGAGGGATAGCTTAACGAATGTTATTTCTTTCTAATTTTTTTCAATCTTCATTAAATGAATTTCGTTAATCCAATTAGAAATTTGAATTCCTTTGTTCTGCTTATTGATTCATCAAGTTTCTTATTAAAAAAAAAAAAAAAAAAAACGCTAATTCCTCGCTTTTTTTAAACGAGCTCTCTCTTGAATGGATGGGTTCACTTTAACTGATATATTTAGCACCTTCGGTAATTGGACGTTGCGTTCTGCGCTTGTCACACCAGATTTTTTGTGTATCAACATTCGTATATTCTAATTAACTAGTTATCCCTCGGCTTTCGATTCTTTTTAGTTCTAGTTAAGTTAATCTTATGATTAAAATTCAGATCTTCTTGTTAGTTAAAGCTAAAACTTAAAGGGGGTGAAATTAGAAACAAGAGCCTTGTTCATTTAATTTTTAAAATTTTTGTTAAAAAATTAATTAATTAATATTAAGTTGCTAACTTCACAAATCTTTATACTTCAGATATATTATATGTAAAAAATAAAAACATTTTTTAACTCAAAGGTTAAGCGTGTTCTTGTTTACGATATCGATGAATTGCTATCTGGCGGATAAAATTGCTAGTTAATTAGAAGTAAAGCAACCGGTCCTTAGTGTTAATGGGCTCTTTTTTTTTTATTTTCTCAAAATTCGCTCTAAGAATTTTGATTAGAATTGATAAATCAATTATTTTTTAAGAACGTTGAGACTTAACTAGTACGTATTTAATCATATCATATTAACTAGAACTGAAAAGACTCGAAAGTTGTGGTCAATTAGTTTATCCGAGGGATAGAACTAGTTAATTAGAGGTGCAGCAACCGGGGGAAACCCGATTAGTTGAACGAGTGAGGCTATCAAATAAATTATTATTATTAAAAAAAAAAATAGAGTAATACGAGTAGAGTAGAAAACGAATGTGGTGAAGGAGGGGGAGGGGGAGGGGCGTTGAGATGCCCTCGAGATGCACCGGTGTGTGTTAAAAGCTGGCCCACTTGTCAACCCCTGCGTATCTAATGGCCACATCTTCATCTGGCCTGGAAGTGTACTCGAGAGACAACGCCAGCCACCAGTTGAAATTCATCTGCCTCTCCGAACTGAACAGCTCTGTATTTGTTTCTCTCGTCGTTGTTGTTGGTCGTTGTTGATTTTGAGAATGGTCTCGCCGACAACACAGCCACCGGCGCCGCCACCTCCGCCACCCCCGCCCCCGCCCCCAGCGCCCTTTATTTTATCTAAAAAGTGCAATACCCGCCCCCGGGTGATTGCCACCCTGCCCAGGCCTGGCTGCACCTGGCCAGCCCTCAAGCCTATTAAACAATTCAAGGTGACGTGACATTTCTTTCTCTCTTCATTGCTTGTGCTTTAATGGATTCCCTCTCAAATGAATAGCACGAGTTTAAAGGGGAGGTTGGCCAAAAGGTCTAAAAACAACCCAATGGACCCAGGTAAAAATAATAATTTTTTCAGAAATTATGTAAAAAATTCTAATTCTGTTGAAATGATTAATATTGTTGGTTTCTTATGCTTTACTGAGGACTGTTCTAATTGACGTTTCGGTCACATATGGGGCCAGATTAATGTCTGAAAATACATATAATCCTCGCCAAGTTATATTGGGCATATATTCATTCATATAGTCATTCACTCTCTGTCCATGGTATGATAACAACATAATTTGAGGCATTGTCATGATTAATCTACATGCAATTGTATATGCCCAATATAACTTGGCGAGGATTATATGTATTTTCAGACATTAACCCTGAGGATGGTCCCATATGTGACCGAAACGTCGGCCCTGGTTTATTAATAAATTGAAATTCAACTAGCTGCTTGCTCATTTATTCTTCCTATTTGATTGCCTATAATTTTTTTTTATATATTCAGAAATTAGACTTCCTTCTGAGTAAAATGATATAAGCTTATAAACATCGGACCATTCGGGGGGGGGAGGGGGGCAATTTTTTTCTTGAATAGTAGGTGGGCAAAGTTGTGCGCTCGGCTTAGTCCGACCCTTTATTTGCACTAAAGCTTCATTTTGATTGAGTCAAATTGAAAATAATACTGATGATGAAGATTCTGGAGATGAAAATATACAATAAATAAATTCCCGATTTTTCGTAGGCACAAACTGAAGTTTAGTGAATTATTCTCCTCAGATGAACGCTTACAAGAGGGGAACCTACGGCTAGGGGAGATTTAAAGGTGTCAAAAACACTCGAGATAATCGACTTTGAAGATTTCCGAGTTCTATTTAAGTCCGGATAATTTTTTTTTTTTTTTTTTTTTTTTATTTCATTTAAGGTCTTTTTCGGCATCGAAGGCCATTTAGACCCCGTCTCTATTTATTTCAATTGATTTCGCTCCGGATAATTTGGATACATTTTCAGAACTCGATTTTCTCGATCTTTCTGCTTTAATCCAGATACTCTTGTATTAATATAAAACCCACTAGCCGTATGGCCCCTTGTTATACTCGTATATTCAATATGAACATCATAATAAAAAACTAAACTTTTCTAAATCATTATTTTCAAT
This sequence comes from Euborellia annulipes, assembly GCA_023213315.1. Taxonomy (NCBI): domain Eukaryota; kingdom Metazoa; phylum Arthropoda; class Insecta; order Dermaptera; family Anisolabididae; genus Euborellia; species Euborellia annulipes. The sequence goes on along the minus strand of JAKCPI010000341.1, from coordinate 35,878 downwards.
CAATACAAGAATTTCAGCAATTCGCATTCTGAAAAAATTTTTATTTTTTTACTTGGACTTCATTGGGTCGTTTTCGTCACACTTAAATTTTCAAAGATCCTTAAAAATTTATAGACAAAATATTAAAAACTCTAGAAAATAAAACAAAATAAAAAAATAGCATTTGTGGGAAAAACAATTTGACTTTTGGAAAAACGTGTCATTTTTTTTCCTTTCGGCTACTGAGGCCATTTAGGGTTTTGAACGTTTATATTTACTATTATAACCGGGGGACATTCAAAAGGTACAAATTCGTTAAATTCATTATTTATCTAAAGCTGGTGTTTAATTTCTGCAAAAGTTGGATTTGGCATTTTTTTAAATCATTTGTTTAGACCATGTTTTAAATCAATGTGCATGGGCGTAACTAGGGTGAGGGGGCAGAAGGCTCGTGACCCCCCACCCAGAAAGCTCCCTGCCCCAAGAAAAATTGAGAAAATATGGGGCTTTCTAGGCCCCCCGGAGGATAGCTGGTTCCATGGCCCCCCCCTCCCCCCAGTCAAATTCTCTAATTACGCCCATGTCAATATGGTTTAAACCAAACAACCCTGATAATTGGCAACACCACACCTTTATATCTAACAAGTAAGAAACATTATATACTCTAGCTTATCTGACCGCCCTTGAGATATGGAAGCCAAGAACAATGTTTATGAAACGAGATTGAAAGATGATATTAAATCACAAGCAATGAATGAAATTCGCTCAAATAGAAGGGAGGCGGGCGGCTTTAAGAAAGAATTCGGTTTTTGACCCTGCGTGAGTGGCGTTTTAGGTTGCAGCCACCACCCCGACTCTGACTCGTCAGCCAAGCGAGGATGTTGTCCGCTCCAGTGACGTCATCGAAGACGTCCGCGTCGAGACGGCTGACGTCAGCTCGAAATTCAAATTCTTCGAGAAATATCAAGAGCCTGAACGTCAAAGGAAACAATTCCGGATTACGCCCCCAAGGGAGGGGCAAGTCAAGGTCCGCGCCCCCCCCTTGCTTTGTTCTTTTGTTGTTGTTGTTGTTGTTGCTCTAACAATCAACCCTTTTGCAGCAGCCTTTCTAACATTCCTGAGACGCCGTTCGCGACTTGGTGTGCTCTCTTTTCATTGTCTAATCGTTTTGTTTTTGTTTTTGTGAGACCATTCAGGTCATCTAACAAATAATTTGTATTTTTTTTTTTTTGCATTTATATAGGATAGGCTTTTTAGATTATAGAAAAATGTTAATGCATCGAGTGGTGTAGAGGCCAAAATTCTCGGAGTCCTTAATCAGTTTGTTCTTTTGTCTATTAAAATGAAAACAGAGGTAGAGATCTCGCCTTTTATACTAGAAGGGCACAAAAGTTCGATTCCCTTCTTAACCTAAATTATAAAGTGCCTCTGTTTTGAGTCGCACTGTATATCCAATTGGGGGAAGGGAAACTTCTAGGGTTGTATATATATTTTTAATAATATTCTGTAATATCTTTATTCATTTCTCACCTGATAGGCATGTTTTTTTATAATATGGTGGTTTCTTTCAAAAAAGCCTTCTAATTTTTTTGCCAGTCCTAGTCCATAATAATAAATTCTGAATATTCTTCATTTTTTTTTTTTTTTTTTATCTTTTATAAAATTAATCTGTCGCTTGAGTCAACAATTTAAATAATTAAGACCTTAAGTCAGAGTGAAGTCAATTAATTTCTCAGTTTGTATAGGTAAAACCTCTTGATGCAATTTCTAACTTGTCTTGTTTTTCTGGCTAAAATTGTTTCGTTTCGACTCTTTTTTTTATTGTTTTGGTTATTTTCTAATTTTTGTTTGTAACAGGATACTTCACCAGAGAGAGAGATCTATCGTGATCCCGATATTGTTCGTGGAGATGAACCGCACGAGGATGACGAGGCTGCCGTAAGACGCAGTCAGACAGCCAGCAAGATGTTGTCACTTTTCAGACAAATGGAGGAGAATGCAGGTCGGGAAACACCTCAGGATGGTAAGTGGAAAAAAAAAAAAATTACTCAAATTCCCATTCGCGATAAGAAATTGGTCATATAATATTCAATATTAGCAAGTAATAGTCTTGTCGACAGCCACCTTTCTCTAGGGAGCGCAAGGAAATCCAAATTAACTAAACTTGTGGAAGGTGAATCGAAGTTTCACTTCATCAAACATTATTTCACCCTCTCTATAATCTGATCTTATCAAAACAGTTTTTGTTGATGCAAGTTATGATTATATAATTTCACAATCATACTCTCGGTGGGTTACAAGAAATCAGTTGTACTGTAAACTGTATGTTTAGTTATCGATGCTTTAGATTTACTGGGTCTTTAAATTATAGGCGTTCGCAAATGCTTAACTTAACGATCTAGATCTAAAGCTTGCTTTAAAAAGAAATTGTAAAATACAAAACGGCTGTGATCTCCCAAGTTTGATTCATTTAAATTCAATACGTATCAAACGATATTATTAATTATTATAGACATTTATCTACAATAAATAGTTATAATTTAATTTTTATTTATTTTGCAAGTATTGTATTATTGATAATTTCATACATTCATACATTTTATCCTAATTTCACTTTCAATATTTTACTATTTACAATAATTTCAACATAACCTCCTTCCTCCCTCTCAATGAATATCTATAATAATATAATAATACCTTAATACTGAAAATTAAAGAATCACAATTAAATTAATCATTTTTATCTTATACTTCGTGATGATATATAACACTAAATTAATTCAATACGAAAATAATTATAAACCTGGGGCATCGTAGCCGGCAAGTTGTGATTCCTTTAAATTTCAATACCTATCAAACGATATTATTAATTATTATAGACATTTATCTGATGAAGTGATGAAGTGAGGTTATAATTTGGCAGCCATTTTTTTATTTACTTGGCTAGTTGACCACAAGGGCGTATTGTATCATTTATAATTTCATACATGTCATTTGATCCTAATTTCACTTTCAATATTTTACTATTTATAAGTTTCAACATAACCTCGCTTCCTCGCCTCGTCAGATGAATATCTATAATAATATAATAATACCGCTTATACGTATTGACAATTAAAGGAATCACAATTAAATTAATGCATTTTTATGCTTAGCTGACTTGCGTGATGATATATAGACACTAAATTAATTCAATACGAAAAATTAAACAATTAACTATTCTTTATAGTTTTAAGGTAATTGTCACCTTTAGTGATTTTTAACAGAACATTTGTGCACATTGACGGAAGGTTTAAAGGACGAAGAATAAAAACTCTACGTTCTTGCACCCCACTGTCAGAGATAATTTCAAAAGTTAACTTAAAAAGAATCTCAAATAGGTTCAAATGGATGTTGTTTATTTCTTTTTTTTTTTTTTATTCAACTTGTAGGCCCTAAGCCCTTGAAACGATTTACCCCACCGCCGGAGGATTACCGACCTCAAGAGAGTTCTTCTGAGGCTGAGAGTGATGATGAAGATGAAGAGGATGATGAGGAGGATGAGGACGATGGAGTTGTTCGTGCCTCAGATCGACAAGAGGATGAATTTCTCAAACAGGTGGGCAAACAAAAAGAAATTAGAGTGGACGTGTGCCCCTATGTTAAAAATACAAATACCAATACTAAACAACAATAAAAAACAATTGGACAAAACATAACTCAAAATTTAATTTAATCTCTCTGGTTGGTTTTTATTTTTGAAGTAATTAATAAAATAAATAAAATCCCGTTAGTAGTCTTGTTTAAGAAAAACGGAGAAAGTGTTGCAGCTCTCTTGATTGCCTAGAAGATAGGCAACTCGGTCATCAGGAGGCATCTCCGATTGCCTAACTTTCAAACGCAAAACGAACATTTATAGGCCCTAATTATTAAAAGATTTGTCTCCAACTCTGTCGGCATAATTTAATTGAAAACGAAGTGAGAGATAATAAATAAATCTACGTAATAAAGGAGAAGAGCGTGACTTTGTCGCTTATTTTTTTCTTTGTTCGAGGGGGAAAAAATCTAATTTCTTTCGCATTTTTACAATTATTTTAATTTCACATTTATTAGTCAGGTGCCGAGGGCGAGGTAGTGGGAAGAAACCTAGACATCTTGGATTCTTATCCAATAATATTAAAATTTATTATAATTTTTTTAATTTTACACATTTTTAAATTAGTTGTTTTATTTATTTGAATGAACAGGCAGTACCTATACTAGATAGCTACACTGATAGGTTCATTCAAAAATAAAAATAACAATGTGAAAATATGAAGATTGACATAATCGACAAAGTTGAATTTTATTTAGGGCAGGCAGGGCATTCGTTGGCTGTTGCCTCCGCTGCACATTCAAATGCGCCAGCCCTCTCCTATTCCTCCCAGTCCCCGCTTAAAGGTTAAGAGACCAGCAATCGCATTCCAACCGCCCAACAGTCTATTAATGAAGAAGTTCTTTCTTGAGTTATTTTTTGAATTGGTGACCTCATTTGTTCTTCTCTTAAATAATGTACTTAACTCTGGACAGGTGTACTAACCAGAGGTCATTTGAGGGGGAGCATCTCATCTTTTTTTAAATTTTCTATTATTCTAAACAAAATATTTCAAAATATATCTATCTATGGGTATATAAACTGTATCAAATTAAAAAAATAATTAAATTAAATATCCTTTGGCAAAAAAAAAGTTGAAATGACGTCACTGATTCTAACTTGTGTTAATGATGTCCGTATTTTGTCTTTTTGATAATTTTAGAATTTTAAGTCTATTCTTATAAGCCGAAGAGATAAAGCTGTTAAGCTTATAATCCTGGTTTGAGTTGGAGACAACTCGAGTTCAAATCCATCTCATGGCAAAAAATTATTCCCAGTCTATTTGAGATGCTTCTTCAGAAAGAAAGATACGAGAAACCTCCTCAGTTATATTGGCATGAAAGTAACTCCTCAGAGTAATCACGACGGGTCAGTTCTGTCACTAAGGACTCAAGAGATAGCTCCTATACATATTGTAAATTAAGAGCAAATTTTACTAAAAAAACCAACCGCTATAACTATTTATAAATATTTTAATGATATTAATAATTAAAAAAACTTTAAATAAATCTTGCAAATAAAAATTTGTTTATTCCTATTCATACGCTATGTCGATAAAATATAATTATTAGATAATTAAACATTTTATTTTTTTTTAATCTTGGAGGGGAGAGGGGCTCTAGCAACCCCCTCCACCTGAACAGCCAGCGTAGCAATTGTTTTTTTTTTGTTAGCTGTTTTTTTAATATCAATGAATAGATTCCTTATACCGTACAGTAGTCACCGAATTGATCTTTGTATTTTTTCTAGGCCCGAGAGGCGGCCCGTTCAAAGGCTCTACGTGAGAAGTTCGAGCGCTGGGAGGCACAAGAGAACGAAGCGAATCAAACAAATCAATCGGGTCGCTCTGAGATGTTAGACACTGAAACGCCATCACTGGAAACGGCCAGAAGTCTAAGAGCTCGATTTGAATCCCTTCAAAGTGAAGCGCAACAACCAAAAGAGCCTAAAACGCCGAGGCCGAAAGTCAACCGATTTGTGGTAAGTGTTTTTGAGAAATTATTATTCAGCGTACCCCCTCCTATTCCTCCCACACCCCCAAAGCCTTCTCTCTTTTATGTTGTAATTCTTCTTCTTTCAACTCGCATGCACGATGAGTTGGAATATTTATTTATTTATTTTTTCTGTTCACAAGAAAAGTCTTCTTACGTTTCTATTAGAGGGCGCCCCCCCCTTTTTAGAATCACAAATTTCTCAGTCGATTGTCGCAATAGCGTCCAGAACGGGGAAAGTTATAAATTTCTGCAAATAGTAATTAAATATTTATTTTATTTTTCATGATAAGGAGATAAAGCAGTCAAATGCAAAATTTCTTTATACAAAAATTGCTTTATTTAACAAATTTTGTTGACATTTTGGCGTTTCAGAACAAAGGTTGTTTTATCCTTTAAAAAGAGATAAAATATGAATTGAAATTGAGTTTTTTAAGTCAGCTGAGCAGGGATAATTTTAAAATTGAAAAATCTTAGATAGTTTTCCACTATTTTTTTTTTAATGTGAACAAGAAAGAGACAAAATCCCCGTTGCTCCCCCCCTGTCCCCCCCCCCTATTCATTTTAACCGTCGCCCTCTGTAGATAATTTGATGTATGATCCTCACCTCTTGACTAATCGTATATTAAACTCCCTTTGATTATTAATAGTCCTTGGATGTTGCTTCGGATATTTTTGTCATTATCATGAATCCGTTTCAACAACCCTCTTTTGTAAAAGAGTTTTTTTTTATTTTATTTTATTTTATTTTTTCTCTCTAACCGCCGCGACATGACAGGTCAAGTGAGGTCGCCTTTTATATTTCAAATATTGCATGTTTTTTGCTTTATTTTTTTGAAATTTCAAATAACAAAAGAGAAAAAAAAAACGTCCGGTTTAAGTTAATTAAGGTGATACTCACTGAACTGTCAAATAAGAATTCTTCCTTCTTTTTTGGGAGGCGTTTTGTGTTTTATTTTTATTTTTATGTGCCCCCCAATCGAGCAAGAAAAAAGAGAAATAATAAGCTCGGACCCTCTCTGCTGCCCAGGAATGTGCGCTTCTGCCCCTGGATCCGAAGTACTTTCTACTCGCGTCCTTCTCGGAGACCGAATAGCGTTGCGTTGCGTTGCGTTGCGTATAGGAGTAGGCTGACAAGAGGCTTGTTGATACGAGTGCAATGTAAAAACAAAACAAACAAAAATAAATAATTCGCTGTGCAGTCGAGAGACACATTGGAGGCCTGTTTGATTTTTTTCTATCATTTTATTTAAAATGCGATGGTCAATCCAATCCATCCATCCATCCAGTTCGTTCTCTCTCTCTTAGCTCTCAGCTCAGGTCTCCTTTACCTATTAACTTTCATTTTTAACGATTCAGATAAAAAGAGGTTATTATTGTTGCCAATAAACAATTACATTATTATTAATTAACAACAATAATATTTAACCTAGATGCCCAAACTCCTTTATAATCAGCCAACACGAACTATGAAGCCTCACACGGAAAGCAAAATTGAAAAAAAGCAAGTTACGTGACGTGGTAAATTAAGTTTATGGCTAATTCAAAAAATATATTTTTCTTGGCCTCTAACCGTCGCTAATTTAGCCACAAAACAAAAAATAGTAAACACAACTGAAATTAGCTGCAGCTTTAAAAGTAATTATTCAGAATTTAATTCAATTGGATATATTTTATATGATTTAGAAGACGTGCTAATTTATCTAATTTCTTCCATTCTGCTTGAAATTTCCGTCTCGTGCGAAATTGGGTAGCTACCAATTAATTCTTCCTTTTTAGAGGGCATCTAGGTTAGTTCGTTAGTTAGTCAATATAAATGTTTTCCAATAATCAAATATTTAATTAATAAAATTAGAAATTTTTTAGCTTAATAATAAAATAAAATTAATTAATGATTTGTTTTATAGATGTAGACTATTAGAGAATAGAACATAACTAACAAAAGGAATTTGTTGCTTGACTGGACGCAATCGCTATTGTTAGTTAGAGAATGGGTTTAAATTTCAATTTCAATTCCATTACAGAAATAAAAAGTAAAAAGGGGCATTTGAAATAAATTTCACATTCCTTCTGCATAACCTCATTCATTAAATTCATTTAAAACCAAAATGAGATTAGAATGGGGGCTTTTTTTAATTTATTCTAATTTATTCCTTGCACATTTTTCTTTTTTTTTTATTTATTTACATTCCTTTTATTTTGCTTTTAATTCCTTGAGTTCATTGGCGTAGCGTAAAGCAAAATTTTATAGAAAAAGGTCTCATCATATTTTAAATATATACTTTTTCAAAATAAAATGCATTGTTTCGTCAATAAACAGTTGAAATCAATTTTCTTCTTCAGCTTTTTCAAATAGTCCTTGATTAATTACTCGTTAATTTTTTTTAATAATAAATGAAAAAGTTTTCCTTGATAACAAAATTTCAAAAAAGGTTAATTTCAAAGATAGATAGCCATAAATATATTGCTGTATATGAGAGCAGGATGCTTTCCTTTGATTTATTTGATAGCTATATATATTCTAGATCTTCTCGAAGTAAATTCATCTCCATTTTAACCTAAAATTTGATCTTTAAAATTATTCTATTACAATTATTGACGAACAATGATATTTATTCAAATAATTAATATGTTTATTAATTGAATAATTTGAATAATATTTCAAAAGCAAACAGCAAAAGCCGGTGAATAATAAAATAAAATTTCAACAAAGGAGAGGGGAGGGGCTTGAGCCCCCCTCCCCTCTTTCTTACGCCACTGCCTCTGCTGTTCTCATTTATTCATTTATTTATCTTTAAACAGATTCTTTAAGAATTGATTTTCCAAAAAGACCATCGAAATTTTTTCTTTAATAACTGGGCAATCATCACAAGTGTTATTATTATTTTTTTTTTTTTTATTTTTTAATAAATTTTGCCTCAAACTAACGACTTTCTTTTTTTATGCTTTTTTTTCAAGCGAATTTTTTTTGTCTCTCGGCTGAAATGGCTTCTGTTTGTGTTTTTGTTGTGAATTTTGTTTATTTATTTTTTTATTTTTATTTAATTTTTTATCTAACCAACAATTATTTATGAATGCCTTTTATTTTGGTTTGTCTTATTTATTTATTTGTTTGTCATTTGATGATTTTATACATATATATATTTATATTTTTTATTTATTTATTTTAATAACATTTATTTATTTATTTTATGCATGGTGCGCGGACGCAATTGAGAGAGAACGCATGGTAAATTAAATTTAAAAAAAAAAAAGGTCAATTTTCGCTCTCTTCTAATAAAAGCAAATTTGTTTTTTTTTTTTCTCTGTTTTCTCCGTTTGTGCAGTAAATTTTTATAAAAATGATGAAGAGGCGGAGGAGGAGGAGAGAAAGAGACACCAACAGACAGACAGACACACAGCAAGAAGCTGCAGGAGATGAAGACGAAGACTTTTTTTTGCACAATTGAACTGTTTTTATAAAATTTGTCTTTTAGAGAGAGAGAGAAATGAATGATGAGAAAGAAAAAGAAAAAAAAAAGAAAAACTTATTTATGATATATATTCTATGATGATGATGATGATGTATTAATTATTATTATTATTATTATTATTAATTATTCTTCTTACTAAAATTGTTAGTTCTAATAGTTGTTATATTTGTGCCAAAATTTTATGTAAATACCTTTTTATCTCCCCCCGCCCCCCCCCCCTCGCTCCTCTATCCCGTGGCTCCCTTTCCTTTATTCTTTATATTTATAAAACAATAATCTGTAAATCAGAGCTTTTTTTCTTATTAATTCTTATTATTCTTGTTGTTTGTGGTGGACACACACACACACACACACACACATGGATCAACAAATCCCGGAGATTTTTTGTTTTCTGTTACGTGGCATTCATATCGCTTCCTTGTTGATAATATTTTTCCAAAATGATATATGATATGAAATTGGAAAATTATTTTTGTTTTTTTTTACTGCAAAAAATTAAATCCCTTTGTCAGGAGCAGATCCGGATAAGAATTTATCTTTTTTTGAGAGGATATAATTGGATATGGCTGATGAGTAACTCTAGGTTACAGGAGATGATGCAGAGGCAGCCAGCAAAAAACAAAATTTCAATTTTCACTGTCGACGTTTCGAACACTCATCATCAGAACCAATGGTCAACATGGGCGTAGCCAGACTTCTTGTTAGGGAGGCCAACCCCTCGTTAGGGCGAAAGGGAGGGTTTACAATTAATATATACATAGAGTATTAATTATTTATTTAAATAAAAAAAAAATTAAATTAATGTAGTGGATTGGGGTGTTAAAAAAAAATTCCCAATGGGAAAAATATATATATATTTTTTTTTTTTTTTTTTAATTTTTAGGGCCAGCCAGGGGGGCAACGGCCCCCTGCCTCCCCCTGGCTACGCCCATGATGGTCAACAAAATTTATTCATATATTAAACAGATTAACATAATATTACATCCAGAGTTGGCTTTTATACATGATTTTTTAAGATGTATAAAACTTGGCTACGCATGCTCGAACCGGACGAGAAACGAAATTCAAATAATAAAATTCATTTATCATTCAACCTGTTTTTTTTTTTCAGGGAGTTGGTTTTTTACAGTTGTTTACATCGGCCTAGTTTTTATCCGTGGAAATTTTATCCATGTATAAAAACGTATGTTATACTCGGCGGGATAAAACTTGCCAACTCTGATTACATCAGAGTATAATTACATACAGATAGAAAAGCTATCAAGCTATATCAACCTATCTGTAGGTAATTATACTCTGATGTCATATTATGTTAATGTAAATCTATTTAATAAATGTTGACCATAGGTCCTGATGATGAGCGTTCGAAACGTCGACAGAGAAAATTGAAATTTTGTTTTTTGTTGGCTGCCCCTTCATCATTTCCTGAATATTTTTTCGAGAGGTTTTTAAAATCTGATTTGCCCTATCTCATCTCCTTTGATGCGATAGCCCTCGACCCCGGGCTCTTCGTTGCCAGTTCAATGCGTGTCTGAGTGTCCACTGCATGTTTTTTTTTTTTTAATTAATTAATTAATTAATTGTGCCAAGAAGATATTTTTTTCTATATTCTTTGATTGTAGTTATTTCATTAAAATATATTAGAGTTATAATAAATAAAATTTTTAATATAAGACAAATCAAAATAAAAGATTTCTTTTTTTTTTTTTTTAAATAAATATCTCTTGCCTGAGAAATTACGAGGTATGTGCAACAACATCAACAAAAACAAATCTATTTTGTGTGTTTGTTTTTTTTTAATCATCTATTTATAACACAAAACAGAATACAAGTTAATTTTTTTTATATTTGAACTTGACAAGTCGCTGTTGGCTCCACGGAATGGAACGTTTCTTTATTTTCTGCGCGGCGTCATTTTTATTTTGATGATGCCTTTTGCTTTAATTCCTCAAACACTGCCCTCGAGGAGCCAACGCGCTTTCTTGATGCCTGGCATGCCTAGATGGAAAGCTTTGCAATTTCGTTTACGTAGAGGGATGATAAATAATAATACAATTTAGCCCCTGGCCCGTGGAGATCTCGCCCCTTGTGCCAAGGGTCAGAGGCTCGATTCCCATCCCGTTTATTCTTCTATTGACTACTGGATGGATTTTCGATTTCGAGAAGGATATCATTGAGCAAGCAAAGGCCAACAATCCCTCACAAACAATTTAAAATGAAGCGAACTCAAGACCTCTATCGCGCATAGGAGGCCTGCAATCCATAGGCGAAAAAAAATTATAAATTCAATATTTTATTTAATTATTCAAATTGAAAGTTAAATGAGACCTTAAAATAAATTTCTTTTGAGCCTGAAGATGTTCAAATTGCGAACCAAAACTCTAGTTTGTTAGAGTCGTTAAATTCTTGAAAATGAGAAAAGAAAAGGAGAACGTCGTAATGCAGATATCCAAATATTTTGTGCCGACGTTTCGAGTTCTATAAAATGTAAAGGTTCGGTTGATACAAAAATCCTGAAGATGGATCGAAACCGGCAAATAGGAGAAAATATAATTTTGTATTATTTTTATCATCCACTCACAAGAACAAACACTGGCGTAGCTAGGGTAGCGTGCGTCCATCCATGTCACCCCCAACAAGTTTTTTTCGGCATCTTAAGCCATATAGACTTTTTATAAATATAAAGACACAATTCATATAAATTAAAAAGAATCTTCGTGATTTATTGTGATGGTGGGTGAAGTTTTTTTTTTTTTTTTTTACGGTTGGGTGCGCCCAACCCCGGTGCGGGCCGTCCCCCTCCCCCTAGCTACGCCACTGACAACAAAATTTGCAAATTCGAATTTATTCTTAGCTATAAGAAGAATTTCATTTTTATTTTTTGCTTTCATAGCTCACCTGACTTTTATTTTAAACTTTTTTTTTTTTTTTAACTTGTGTGTAGTTCGCTAAATAACCTGCTTTGTTTATACTATAATATTATCGTGAAATTAATAATGGCAAATGATGTTTCTCCAGGAACTTCAATCCAGCTGCATGGAATTGTGCTCGGCTTGTGAGAAAAAGGTGTACCCCTTGGAAAGGGCCGAAATCGGAGGCAGAGTCTTCCACAAGCAGTGCTTCCGCTGCTTGCAATGCAACTGCATACTCAGGTATGGCGAATCACTTGCCACGTAATAAGCACGGGGCGAGGCCTCTGCGTGCGGGATTTAATCATTAAGGCCGAATTTTTTTTTTTTTTTTTTAATAAAATTAAAAATTTGACTCCATTGATTTAATTAAGTATTTTGTCACATAATATAGATCTGGCAAGGGCGGATCCAGAGGTGTTTCTCGGGGGGGGGTAATCTGGTGTGACTCGTCGCACACACACTATTTTTTTTAATTTCGGTAATTTAAAAGCGCATTCTGTACTTGTTTGCCAGAATATAAATACACATCAAATTTGTAAGTATTAATTTTTAAAATTTTACATTCAAAATAAATTTTTTTGCGAAAAAAAGGTATTTTTCGAATCTCGGGGGGGGGGTAATTACCCCTTTACCCCCCTTGTATCCGCCCTTGAGATCTGGCAACATCGCATTTAACAGCTGTTTATGTTGATCTAGCTGTATAGTGTTCAGTTGTATTTTATTTATAATATTCCAATGGATAATGCAAATCAGTTTAGACACAATAGGCGGACGATTTGCGAGAAAAAATATCCTTAAAAAAATGTAAGTGAAAGCGTGAAACGCGTTTTATTTTATGCGATGTTGCATCACTGGTCTGAGTCAGGTGACTTACTTATTTTTATAAATATGGCGGATTGACAGTTTTTGTGAATTTTTTGTCTTTCTTGATATTTTTAAAAGCCTTTGTCAGAAAATTTTGATTTTATTTTTAACGTATTCTACTGAACTTAATTGATAAAAATAAAAGTTTTTTGTTATTTATCTTTATCAGGAGTGGCTACATGTTAAATTTCATTTTATTTTTTAATAATTAATTAGCACGATAACACTTCAGCAGATTTTCCTTTTCCTCTGCTGCAAAAAATTATTTTATACTATATGATAGTGATTAATAAAATTTTAAAAAATTAGCTTTTAATCTTTATAAGTGTTTATAAGTCTTTAAAAGACCTTAAATAAAATAATAAAAAAAAATTAATTTACACTATAATTCTTCGTCAGATCGTACGACCCCCGACCCCCAATGCGGGGGCGCCTTGGGGGCCCACGGGAGAAAAATGTATTTACCAGGTCAATAAAAACGGAAAAATTTAGATAAAAAGATAATAATTAATGAAAATTTGTCATTGGAGGCCCGAGCCCTCAGGGCTCGTAAAAGAAAATTTTGAAAATTTCTCTTTGAGAGGGCCCAGCTAAAAAACGTTACGTCCTGGTATGTGATAGTGATTAAAAATATGTTAAAAAAATTAGCCTTTAATCTTTATAAGTGCCTTAAATTATCCAAAAAAATTTATTTAAACTATAAAATGCCATCTACACCGGGCTTGGTGTAGTTGGTAGCGCTCCTGCCTTCAATACCAAGGGTCGCGGGTTCGGATCCCAGGCTGTCCGATGATTTGGATAAAATGGCTTAAAAAAGAATGCCTGGACCCCAAATATCAGACGAGTATATATAGTCTACATAAATAACTGTTATCGTATAAAGTTTTAGCTCACAATTGTTTTTTTATTGCTTGTTCCAGGATGGAAACTTACACTCTGAATAGCGGCAAACTCTATTGCATCCCTCATTTCAAACAATTGTTTATTAGCAAAGGGAATTACGATGAAGGCTTCGGCTTGGATCAGCACAAACGCAAATGGAACACTCGTGCCACGCAACAATTAATACTGGATAATCTCAGCCCAAATGAGAACAGCCCTTAAGCAACAACAACAACAACAACAACAAAAATTACGTCTCTCCTATATCACGCCCAATATCTTTGACGGATATCACGCGATGATATGCAAACAATATTAGATATACATATTTTATATATATTTATATATACACAATTTATTTATATGAATTTTATTTAAACTCCGATATGTATGATATATAATAATTGTAAGATTATTTGCTATGCATACTACGAAAGAACGAAGAGGGGGAAGAAAAAGGGATTGCGCTGTAAATATATCGAAACAACGATTTTTTTTTATCCATAATCCATTATATTTTAATAATAATAATAATATTTTATTCATCATTTTTGATATTTTTGTTTAATTTTAAAGTTTGCCTTAAAATGAAAAGCCAAGTGGACCAGGATTACAGATATCTATTTAGTTATTTTTAATTTATAATGTTGGTATTTATTTTTTAAAATTATATTCAATCATCAAATGTGTGTGTTTATTATTTTAATTTCTAAACAACAATGTAAGCCTACTTTAAAATCAACAATGGCGAAGTTTTTTTTTACCAACATTATAAAATAAAACCAACTACTCTTTTCGCCGCCGATCATATTTTAATGGGTAATTTAAGAATATTGAATTTATATATTTATTATGAATTTTTTTTTTAATAAGATATTTTTAATTGTATATTTAATGTATATTATTATTTGATGTGGAAAAAAAATAAATAAAGGATAAAAAATGTTTGAGGGGTTATTTGTTTATTAAGGTTAACTGAAAACTTGACAAGTATGCATGTGCAAGCATGCACACATTCCTTTCGGCGCCCCACGGCACAAGCATGTTTGTGCAAGCTTATGCCGAAAATTAACCTAAAACAAAGCGGTTATTTATTCGAAGATAACAAGAAATACCCAGGGACGTGCCTATAAAGAGTTTTGCTTGCGCATATATGTTTGTGCATGATTAAAATTTAATCGAGCATCAAGCGGCTTGCACAATTAAAATGCTTGCGCAAAATTCTTCTAGAGACGCTACAGTTTGCTTGTACAAAAAGATTGCACATGTCAAGTTTGCAGTTACGTGTGTTGCCGCCTTTACGACAAAATCGAGAAGATCCAGATGAGAAACTCAAGCAAATCAGCATGAAAATCGTGTTAAAACTGCTTATTTCAATTTTAATCTTGTAAAAAAGAAGAACTTATCGATGACGTTCTTACATCTATCCTGTGTTTGGCTAAAAGCCCTGGGACTTGGAATAAAAAAAGAAGAAGCGGAAGAGGAAAAGGATTAAGTTAAAAACAGAAATATTATACGTATAATTTATTATAAAAAATATAAATAGAACATTTTTATAAAAAAAAGTGACTAGATAGAGATACAAGTGATTTATTTTTATTTTATAAAAATTAAAAAATAAATAAGATTTGATGGCAGCATTGGCAAGCATGCAGTTAGAGGCCCCTAAAACAAAAAAAAGAATATTCAAAATTCAATGCGCTTTCAAAAATCTAAATAAACGAATTTAACAAATAACCTCAAAAAAGCCAAAAGAAAAGGCGTTTAGACACAATGGACGATTTGCGAGAAAAAAATATCGTAAATTGGACAAAAATGTAACAGCGTGAAACGAGTTTTATTTTATGCAACGTTGCCGGACTGATCTGAGTCACGTGACGTCATTTTCGAGAATTTTTTGACTTTCTTGTTAAAAGCCTTCGGCAGAAACTTTTATTTTTAACGGATTCTACGGAAGTTAAGTGATAAAATGTAAGTTTTTTTTTTTTTTTTTTATCTATATCAGGAGTGGTTACATAATTCTATTCGTCTACATACCCATGGGCGTAGCCAGAGATCTTGTTAGGGGGGGGGGCAACCCCTCGTTAGGGCGAGAGGGGGGGGGGGTTTGCAATTAATATATACATAGATTATTAATTATTTATTTAAATAAAAAAAAATTAAATTAATGTAGTGGATTGGGGCGTTAAAAAAAAAATTCCCAATGGGAAAAATATACATTTGTTTGGTTTTTTTAATTTTTAGGACAAGCCAGGGGGGGGCAATGGCCTCCCCTGCCCCCCCTGGCTACGCCCATGTACATACCCTATAGGCTACAAGTTAATTTTCAATTTTTTTAATAATTAATTACACGATAACCCAGAGGCAGATCTACTTCAAAAATTATTTTATACGTATGTGAATAGTGATTAATAATATTAAAAATTAACTTTTAATCTATATAAGTGCCTTAAGGTGCGCGTCTCGGGGTGCTAATTTTGGGATTTTCCAGTGGCCACAATTTAGAAGCTATCGACCTCAAATTTTTTTTTAAATTAAAGCTATTTAAAATATCTACAACTTCTAGAAGCCCTTTTTTTGATTTTCGAAAAAAAAAAATTTTTTTTTAGATTAATCGCATTAAATAAAAGATATTTTCGAAAAAAAGGAGCTCTATAAGTTGTAGATAATTAAATTACTAATCATTGTGTTAAAAAATAATTACATTTTTTGCCTTTAATTAATTAGCTGGAAAGTCTAGAATGAAATGCAATTTGTCCCTTGTTTTCCTATGGGGAACACTAACGCCATCTCTTGCCGCCTAGAGGAACTCGGTAGTCAAAAGCTTTCTAACGACTTTTCGAGACGCGCACCTTAATATCCGAACAACTTTAATTTGATATGTTTCGCTATTTACAATCGATTGTGATTATTAATTAATTGCACTTACAGTTTTTATTTAGGCGATAGTTGCATTTGATAACACTTGACAAAATCGTTTGTGATGTTGTTCAATGGAATTAAAAATAGAATCGCCTATATCTTATTAGCTTTTCAAAGTAGAATAAATAAAAAAGGCCCGCATGCCCTCATCTAGCGATGATCATCCCAACTTCAAAAATTTCCATAACACTTTGAAGCGCCAATTCGATAGCTCCACTTTTGCCGGCATGCACGTCCAAGAGGGCATTCGGCGGCGGGATAAAATCTAAAGGGATATTCTCTTCTTTAAGGGCTTCTTTAAGGGAATTTTCCATTTCAATAATAAAATGCCATTTTCCACCTCGGTCACGAATTTCATTCGAGGAATAGAGTTGGCATCTGAAAAAAGAAATGGAATATTCAGAATGAATCGCAATTTAAAAGAAGAAGGCGATTTCTTCTTTTCTACCTGCATCTCTCTTGAGAGGCATCCGACCATAAATGTCCATAGATTGTGTCAAATTCATTTGTAGCAGAAATTTGAGATGCCAACATAAAACTTTTCATTATGCAATGGAAAAAATTCTTTTCGTGGGCAAAATTTGGTCGATCTTTCTAAAAAAAAAAAAAGAATATTTATTTTATTATAAATATCAAATAAAATGGAATTCTTTCTAATATTTTGGTTTTGTGATTTGATATCGGGAAGATTTTATTTTTGTTTTGATCATTGACTGCCCATTAGAAATTAAATTTTTGTTGGTTGCTTAGAAATTACATTTAAATTTTATTTTTCTAACATAGAATTTTTTTTTTGTTTGAATGGAGACCGGTATAACTTTAAGAAGCGGAAAAGAAAATATTAGAAAGTACGACGATAATAACTGGATGTATGGCCGATGTTATGCACGAAGGAACCAAGCGCTTAGATAGGGGACCATTTCATTTTAGGCCGGAAAAAATTACGTGGTCCTTAAAAAAAGGGTAAAAGGATTCCCATGGACGGAGAAAAAAATTTTCGAAGAGCGAAAAAATTTCCCTAAAAAACAAAAGATAAAATGATTTTCATGGTCTCGCAGAGGGGAAAAACTTAAAAATAAATTTTTTTTCAGGGCGAAAAAAAATTTCTATATACGCCCCTTGGTGAGAACAGTGGCGGATTAATGCAATTTTGTCGGGGGGGGGGCGGTTTTTTTTTGTTAATTTTTTTTTTATTTAAGGACTTTGTGGGCATCTATGGCCATTTAGACCCCTTTCCTATTTATTTAAATTGATTGGTAACAAATTCAATTGAAATTAAAGCCCGGAAATCATAATTTCTTTAGATTACTAGTTTTTATAACATTGTGAATTTCTTCTCGGGGGGCGATCACCCCCCTCGCCCCCCCCCCCCCCTTTAATCCGCCCCTGGGTGAGAAAAAATTTTGCGGCTATTCAAAAACTTTGAAATTTTGTAAATTGTAATTTTTGGCTCTTCCGACTCAAAAGGTTGCCGACCCATATTATCTAATAATATTTGGAAGGAACAAAAATGACTATTGAATTATGTTATTTGTCTTTTTACATAAAATTGATAGCTACACCTAATATGAGAGGAAATATAATGTTACAGGAAAATGATTGAATTTCATAAGTGAATTGATAAATTTATTTATAAAAATGAAATGAAATTTTATATCACGATCAAAATTCATAAAATAATCGCGCGCCTTGCTTATGATCCGCCCCTGGTCGGGGGAATAATACATGAGCTTTGATGGGCCACTCTCACATCATTTTTTTGACAAGATCTCTCTATCAAATCATTGAACATGTCCAGGCGTGACGCCGATCATTGTTTTCCGTCGAGCGATAATTCTTCAAAGTAAAAATAATAAATACCTGAAGTAGGCGAAGTAATGCAATTAATCTCGTTTCAGCGCAGCCGCCTCCCGGCATTATAAACGGATTTCGAATGAATAATTGTAAAGAAGAGAGTGCTTGATTGCACACGACCTGAAACAAATTGATCTAGCAATAAAAAACATTCACGATCACTCCATGCATCCAGAGGGAGCGTTGTCACTCCAAAATCTGAATGATAGGATGAGTTGGATTTCCATTCGGTCCTCAAGTCATCCGTCCATCACTTCAACTCCTCATGAATGGAGAAACTCCCGTGGAGCGACTCAAAGCCTTTGCGTCACTTGATCGTCACTGTTAATAACGTGGCCCAATTTTGACTCATTCTCTCTGCTTTATTCAACGAGAACACGTCTCCTGCTGTTTTCAATAAGAATAATTTTATGTTTAGTTCTCAAAAATAAAAATAAAATAGCAACAGAAGCCCGGAAAACTTTCTCGCGATATTCCTTTATTGCCTTGTATAAGAACAAGGAGACCATCCCCTTAATGAAGCACAAAATATCATTTATAAACTGCAATGCCTGGATCGCCAAGAGTGTTAAATCGGGGCAAACAAAACAGTCGGCTCACAGTCGAGTACAAGAACATAAATACTCGGTCACTAGTGGCGAAACCTCTACTGCTCTCGCACAGCATGCCACCAGTTTGCCTTTGATGAATTAAAAATTCTTCGACAGGCAAAAAAGAGAATTCCTTGAGAAATGGAATATCCAATGGTGTCCCAATAAGAACGCAATTTTTAATTTGTCTAAAAAACGCAGTTTTTTTCAGGGATGTCTGATATTTTTATTGAATTATAAAGTAGACATGTTGCGATGCGATTAAGTATGTAATAGAATATCCCCCGCGGCTCTGGCCCTTTTCGATAACATTTTCGCAGAGTTGCGGCTCTATCACACCGATGTTAACTGGCCACCGAGATCTAGCGATTTAACGCCTTGCGACTTCCTTCTCGGGGTTTTTTTTTTAAATCTATCTAATCTAGGTCTATGCCAATAAACCGGAAACAATTCCTGAGCTCAACGCGTCATCATCACTCTGCGAAAATGTTATTGAAAAAGGCCAGGCTCTGCCGTCAGAGGCGCGGGGGCCATTTGTCGGATATTCTATACCATACTTAATCGCAACTTGTCTACTTTATAATTCTATAAAAATATCAGAAATCCCCGAAAAGAAACTGCGTTTTTTTAACAAATTAAAAATTGCGTTCTTTTTGGGACACCCTTTACTAGTATATCTCAATTCGACGCGCTGTGAACAATCAAACAGACACCAAATACCTTAATATGTACAGTGTGAGTCAATATTAAGTCCCACCCATGCGTTTTCTACTTGTGATTATTTCATTGTTTTTAAAAAAAAATATTATATATTTTTTATTGGTTTAAACCTAGAAAATTTCCAATAAAGATTTTCTTTTTCTTTTATAAAAACAATGAAATAATCACAAGTAGAAAACCCATGGGTGAGACGTAATATTGGCATTGGACACAGAACGGACATCAGCTTACAAAACATGTATGACGCATGAGAAGGCATTTAAGATAATTTTGGACCAAACCCACCTATTACATCCTGTGAGTAATTAAAAAAAAAAAATTATTTTAAAGAACTGTAATATTGTGTATTGTTCATCTTTGTTAAGTAAAATACTAAAGCGCGACACTGAAGATGATGCGTCGAAATATTTGCCAAATAAAGGACGTCAGGTGGAGCGATAAATCTGCTGGTTATTATTCTCCAACCCCATTACTCTACTCTGTAATAATCTGAGATTAGAAATGAGAGTCAAAATAACATGGGTACACGAATACCCAAAAAAGACTCCACTCATCACAATCATTATTGACAAACAAAAGTCAGCGCAATTGATTTAGTTCAATCTCCTTTTAACCATAAATGCTAAAATAAGCATTCTTGCACGAGAAACGTCATGTATTTACAACACCAAATAAGTCAAAAGGAATACCTCAAGCACACACCTCTTCCCCTCGAATGGACTATATAATGTCCTATGTTCGGAGCGGAGACGGATCTCTACACCAAAACTCTGCCAGTTTGAATCCACGTCAAACGGGGGCCCGGTTGCCATTCTTACCAAATTCATCAAAGTTTCATTCTACTCTCACACTCGACGCGGCTTTGCGATATCCATCTCTTCACTTCCTTTCCTCTAATAATTCACCCCCTCTTCACTTCATTCCACATCTTCCCATCTCACCTTGTTATTTATTATCTTTGTTAATAGATAAAACGAATTAAAAATATCCAAGCTTATCATTTACCCTCAAAAGTTCCCACACACCCCCTTCGGCAACAAACCACCTTTGGGCACTACAACTCATAATCTGAAATAACAACATTCAAGTTCAAGTTTCATTCATTTCTTCAGGACAATGCTGAGTCAGTTTTCATCCCATTATTCCCCATAAATTCACCTTTACCTGCAATTCATATGAAGTTTCTTCACTCTTGGACGGCACTAAAAGTGAGATGATTTTATTTTCACCTTCAAGTTTAATAAAATTCTTTGATCCATATGAGACGAGATCGACGGAGATCAATCGTTTGGATGCAATTTTATCTTCTTTAATTGTAATATCAGAAATGGGATCTGCTCCTGTCATCTTGATTAGGCAATTTGTAAGAACTCGGCCCATTCGTTCCAAGACGAGAACACGCCTAAAACAAAAAGAGAGCGATTAACTCGCAATAATTGAAGCTGGGATTGTGATATAAAATTAAAAATCTGGTGTCTGTCGCACAGCACACAACTTTCTCCACTATATATATATACATGTGGGTGTTTAAATTATGATATATATACCGGTATACCCCGTGTATATATATTGCCAATGGCTTGAAGACAGACACATTAAAAAGTGTTATTTCTTTTAATAAATAAATAATTTAGATATGAAATGAAATAAAAAACAAATACCTTCTTCTAAGAGTGAATTGAATGTCAGAGTGAATGACTTTTTGACAGATGACCAAATTGACTTGCATTCGTTCAATTAAATGAAGAATTGCATCTTGAAATGAAACGTCATCGAGCATGAGATCAAATAAAAGGAAATTCCATTTGGGATGCTCTTTTAAGAGAGCAGCAACGGCGCAGGGATCGTCAGGCCAGGAATAGAGAATCCCTGACACGTAGGCGATTTCATCTCCAATTTCCGTGTCACATTTAATTTGAATCCCTTCGATGTTCTCGTCGAGCTTTTCTATCGATGCTTTCGTTAATTTCAGAGTCAGCGATTCTAATTCGCTCGTTGAAAGTTGAGCTGCGGGTTTTGAATTCAATATTCCTCTAATGAATGGCAAAATTTGATGGATCGTGCTGAAATTCAATTCAATTTTCATTTGATTTGAATGCAAAATTTGATGCATTTCCTCGATTAGATTTGTAAACAGTCCTTTTATTATTTTAGGAGAATCGGGGAGGGAATAAATCTGCTCCAAAAGAGAAGAGATTAAAAGTCCATTGAAAAGGCCGAAATCATTAAAAACTTGCAATTGTGATTTGATTGATTGAAAAATAAATAAAACAAGAGGATCGTTAATTTCTAAATATTGCAAAAGTCTTTGTGATGATGTCGTATAAAGGGAATATCCAGCAGAAGTCGAAATGCTTTTGATACCTGCTTTGGCCCCTCTGCAATTTAATATTTTCATTAATGCTCTTAATTTCTCCGTTTGATCTTCTCCTTTCATTCGTTCATATTTAATTTCGTTTCTTCTTTTCATTTTTGTGTTATCTATGTAAATAATAATCAATAATTAATAAGCCTGGCAGTTGAATTTGATGTCAGGGAATGACAGCAATGACAGGGAACTGACAGGCTTCCAAATTTGAATTTACCCCCGCAGCGAGGTAGAATGAAATAATGGGGAAAAAATAAAGGTGAAATTTTTAACTGAATAATCATTCTTTCTAACCGTTTTATATTGGAAAATTTATCGCGTGGGTCGATAAAAATTAATATTATTACCAAGGGAATTAAAAGAAAATTTCAAATTTGGCACCTATGAGGGAGAATCTGACATTTCACAAATTATTTTCAAATATATTTTATATATTGATTTAATTTAATTTTTTGAATAGAATAAATTATATTTAATTATTTTTATATAAATTATAATAATTTTTTTGAATAGAGGTAATAAAATCGAGAAGCTCGATTGCTTTGACTCTGACTCCATTGAAACGCAAGCGAATGGCGCGTCTCTTTATCTCTTCCATGACTTTGCCAACGAACCCGACTACTCACATGTCATCAGATCAACTTATTTATATTTCATCTAATTATTTCTATTTTTAAGGTCAGTAATGCATTTAAATATTTATTTTATTGGTTCAGGATTATTATTTTCAATAAATTAAATAATTAAAAATATTCTAAACTCGTGATTCAACAGGATAACCTTTCATTGCCGGTCTGTCAAATTTTATTTTTTTAAATTTTTTATTTAATATTTTATTTCTTATCATTAATCATTTAATATTTATTTTAAAATTAATTCGGTATGCAAATTATATAAATCAAATAGATTATTCGTTTTATTAACTCATTCACCATTTTGACAAATAATTTTTCTTTTTTTTTTGTTCAAAATTATTTTTCTTATTTCGTTTATCCCTAGTTTGTAAAATTATTATTTAATGAACTTTTTAACATTATAATTCCTATAAAGCTTGAACTTTTGAGGTAACGTCAGTTGAATGGAAAAAAGTAAAAACATAATAATCAAACTATTTCTAACAAGATTAACCAATATAAATAATTTAATTACATGTTTAGAAGTATTTATATAAATCATTTTTGGATTTTTTTATTTTTAAGATAGTATTTTCCTTTTATTCACTCATTATTTCAAATCATTATATAATTATTTATGTTAAAAATCTTTATTGAATGATTTATTTGTTCATTTTAGATGTGATTTGGATTAAAAGATTCCTCTTCAACTCATATGTTTGGAGCTCTGAGAGAACATTATGTCACTCAAATATATATATCATAGAATTTTTATCTCTCAAATGGATAGAAATGAAACAAGGTAAGCCTCAATAATTTTTGATTAACAGATATAACAAAATCAAAACACTAATTTTTTATTTTAAATTAACTCCGGGCGTCAGGGACTAATCTTTTAATATTAAATTTATTTATTTTTTATTTTAGATGTGATTTAGACCAAAAGATATCCCTTTAATTTGGAGTTTGATAGTGTATCCTATGTATATATATATATAATATATATTTCATGAAATTTTCCAAGAGAGATAAAAAACTTGAGCTGTTTTAAGCCAGAATGTTTCAAAGAAAATGGAGAGCGATTAAATATCATTAAACAAGGTAAGCCTTAATAATTTAATACAATAATTTGATTAACAGACATAAAAAAAAATGAAAAAACGATTAATTTAAATTAACTGATAATTATATTTTCTTTTTACTTTTTATTTCAGAAATCCTTCGAAGAATCTTCTTGTCATTGATGCAAGTTAACTCATCGTCATCTCACTTTGCCATTTGGTCAGTTTATTTATTTTCATCACTCTATTTTTCTAATAATTAGCAACTATCATGGCTTTATAGCAATATGGCCCTAGAGTCAAGGAATGACAAAATTTGGGTTCCTCTTTTATTTCTTTCTTTATTTAAAAGTATTTACAAACTTCAAGTATACTAGAGCTAAAGAGAAAACTAAAATTCAAGCCAAATTTTATATATCTTGACTCTTGAAATTCTAAATTCAAAAACAAAATTTTTAATTTCTTTATTCTATTAATCTTATTTTAAAATTTTTCTTAAATTTCCTTTACTATAATAATTTTTAATATTTTATAAATAGTGTATATTCCAATATAATTCTAATTTAATTTATTGGGAGAAGGGTGGATATTTAAGGATGAATAGTAAAAGATTTTATTTAACTTTATTTATTTTAATTCTCATCATTTGATAATTATAGAGATTATATATTTTTTCTTTTATTTTAGAATTCCTTCCAAGATTCTTCTTACCTTTGATCCAAGTTAACTCTCTATCTCCGTGAAGCTGGGGAGTAAAAATGCGCTATTGTTTTCAATCGCATTCTGCGCTACTTTGGTACACAGAGGAACTGACCTCGAAAGATCAATATAGAGGGGAAAAGACCAGGATCAAGATGGATCGACCAGTTGGAATCATTGTCAGGGTTTCCACTGCGAGGGTGTTGGATAGAGAGGACCTTGGCAAGAACGATTTTTCCACTGGCATTCGAGGCGTCAATTTGCGCTTACGACTAAAAAGCGAACAAGTCAAGGTGAGCAATTCTTGCTATTCTAATCTGGGGAGTTAATATCATATTTGCCATTTCTAATCAAATAATTACAAAGGATCAAGCTCCCCTATGCGTTTTCTTAAATGATTATTTTTTATAAAAGAAAATGAAAATCTTTATTGGATTTCTTTTCTACGTTTGACTAAAAAAGATTCCATTAAAAACTTATCATACTTTTTTTAAAAACAATGAAATAATCACATGGAAAACGCATGCGGGTGCTTTGGTCGGTATATATATGTGACCGTCCACAGGAAATCAAATCTTCATCGGGATCAAAATTGAGTTTTTAGGCTTTCTGCATAGGACACATCCTGCTGGTATTTTTACAATTTTTTTATCATTTTTTGTTTGGGAGATATGAATTTTTTAAATTTTGGTTATGAAAAACCTAGTTTAGAGAAAAATGAGTTTAAAGTTTGTTTGGTCCCTTTTCTCTTATCTCACCTTTGTCTGGTTTTTTCAATTTTTGTATATAAAATACATCGATTCTGAGGAACGAATATTTCACCATATAAGATGAAGAACTATTTTAACTAAATCGTCTCTCCTGAAAATTTAGCCAAGGGAAGATGTGGTATCTTTTCATGTGGACGGTCATATATATATATATATCGCCTGCTCAGAATCATGGAGGCGAAAGTCTGAAATTCAACAATTAAAGAAAAGGTGTTTGAAAGTTTTATAAACATATCGCTCATTTGCTGCAAGAGTGTCATAACTCAAAATTTATATACACCTTCCTCAAAGCTTCTTTTTAACATGAAATGTTACTGTATTTGAAGTGAACAAAGAAAATTTGCGTTTCAAAAAAATGAGATATTTTGCTGCGAGTATGAAAAGCTCAGACATGTCCCGCCGTCAGGGAAGAGAGCTTGTCTTTCCTGTCCTTACTGTGCCAATAACTCAATAAGGGTGATTTTTGAATTATGACGTTATTGCAGAAAACTACATTTAAATAGCCGGGCAACAAATGAATAGGCCAGAATCAATGGCAAAGAATGGATTTTCGCCACTTTCGCCACTCAAAAGAGAAGACGTTTTAATAACTTTTGGTAGGCTTAACTCAAAAATTGAATTTTCGGACTTTTGCCACTCAGCATTCTCAGCAGGTGATATATATTTATGGAAAGGTGTTGAAGGGCATTCAGCCATAAATAAAAAACTCTCGATTCTCTGTGAATGTTCAAATGTTTTGGGCAAAATTTATTTACCCATCCTCAGTGAACAAATCTAGTGAGAGAGAGTTAAGTCTCCTTCATGCGTTGGGGTTCCTGTTAAAGAAAATCCCCCCGCATGTGTTATCTCATTTGATTATTATGAATTGAGATGAAATAATTGATAATCTCTTCTCTCATTTCATCCTTTCTTTGATTGTATTTATTAATTAATGGAGAGCGGAGTTTAGAATTTGGGAATCAGGAATTTATTTTTTTTATAAATGACTTAGACAAATTAAATAAAGATTAAAATCACTTTTATTTATTTAATTAGGCTACATAATTATAACAATGCATTTTTTGTTTGCAGATTTTCGCATTTCGAATGGATCAAGGTTTCACAAAAATGCTTTGATGGTCTGGCCTTCGTCTTCCGTTGACGAGAGGGAAAGGAAGAGCACAAAAATCTTTGTGAGTATAAAATATGCATAAATACTTGAATTTTTTGTATAATAATATAAATTATATCTATATTAATACAATATAGTATATAATTTTATAAATTGTTGAGTTTTATGGCTGTAGATATTTAAATTAGGAGGGGACGGGATTCCCGGACACAGCAGCCGGGTAAAATAAAAAACGTTATGTTCTGTCGCCGACGTTTCGAGCGCTAGTCGCACTCATCTTCAGGGCTTCAGGTCTATTTGACAATTCTGCTTGCCCTGAAAATGAGGGCGACTAGCGCTCGAAACGTCGGCGACAGAACATAACGTTTTTTTATTTTACCTGGCTGCTGTGTCCCGGGAAGGCTCCCGTCCCCTCCTAATTTATAATTTTATATTTTTATTATAAAAAAAATATAAAGTAAAGAACAAGAGCAAATTCGGGCCCGGGCCCTTTAAGCTCTAAATCTAAAAATAATTAAAAATATTCATTTTCTTAATCTACTATGTGTCCGAACAGATTATCAAGTTGACTTGGAATCTATAATTGACAATTTTACAACCCTCAAAGCGAGGAGAGTAATTTTATAAAAACTCGCACCTTAGATGCCCCAAAATACTTATTTTTTAATCTAAAATGCTTGAAAATCAAGCTAAGTCTGATAATATATTTCACGTCCAGGATAGCTAAAAACGCAGATTTCAGTACCTATTTTCAAAAATTTTTCCTTACTGGGGGACCAGACCATCCGGAAGTCGTCTGTCCGTCTGGCGTCAATTAATTATGGTAATCCTATGTTTAGGGAATTTTGACAAATTTTTAACTAAACTTTTTATTATAAGCTATTTATAACTGTTTCAAAAATTGTGTCAAAAACTGCGTAAAAAATTGACAGTAAAAAAATAGAAAATAAAAAAAAAAGTTGTTAAGATAATTTATTAATTTTAATATTAATTTTATTTAAAAAAAAAATAGTCTTTGTTTAATTCTAGTTGTTAATTTCCTCAAAGATTCACCCCCTAAAGCAATTAAATAAAAATATTTTTTATCTGACTTAATCATAACAATTGTCTTGATTGTTTTTTTCAGGATATCTCATCATATATTCAAGAAAATCACCTGAGTGAATTCTTTAAAAAGAGTTAATTATTTTGATGCTTGAAGATTAGAAGACTCTTAGAATCTGCATCTAATTTCTGAAGGAAAAATAAAAATGCCATGTAAGTGTTTTCATTTTATTAAATACATGAATTAATAATAATTACACAAGTCATTAATCTTTTATTTTTTAGATATAACACCGGAAAAATAAAAATTAAAATGAAAAATATTATTTCAGAAAAAAAAAAACTAAAACAAATTTGAAAGTATAATATGGAAAAAAAAATGATTATTCATGTGAATGGAAAATTATTTTTTATTTATTTCATTATTATAATAATTTCTCCCCCGAGGATGTCACCTTGTCGTGGTGGGGGAGCTTAGGGCCTCGGCCTGACCAAGAACATCCAAGTCTCATTGCCTTGGTTCATCCAAGGGAATTTAAACCAGAATAAGTGCTAAAGACTTTATATATTTATTAAATATGTAAATATATTTAATAAATATATTCTCTTTAGCGCCCCTGGCGCGCAGAGAGCCGGCGGCCCTCTTTGCCTTGCTGCATGGATGCATGCATACATGCAGGGGGCAAGCGGGCGGCCGCCGCCGTCGCCTCTGTCGACTCCTGCTCTCTGCGCATGCGCCAGGGGCCAAAGAGTGGGGACTGGAGGCTATAAAAGTCATTGCGCGCATGGGTTGGTGGTCGGGGATGGAGGTGGACAGCAAACTGATCACATCGTCTCGCCTCTTAGATGACTTTTAATTAGTATATTAATAAATAAAGACTTTTATATATTAAAGATTTCATTTATTCTCTATTACCTATCCCTAGTATATAATATTCCATTCTATTATCCTATTATATTATCCTAATATGAGAATATTAACTAAAAAAACCTAATTTAAATATTTTACTATTATTTTAATTATTTCAAATTAATATTTTTTCTATCTAACTATTGAAAGTAATAAATATATCATTAGTATACTATTTAATTAAAGATTATTAATAATCTCAAAGTTAGTTTTTTATTAATAGAAGAATATTAATTAGAATAAATATTTTTCATTCTTTAAATATATTTTTCAATTAATATTCTCCCTTTAATATGAAACAAACCTTGAGATCACTAAATAGTTTACTAATAATATATTTTAAAGATTTGTTACCTGTCTTTTTCCATTCCCAAATGATTTCTTCCAATGCTGTCAGCTTGATGTAAGACCTTAAAAAAGAAAAATAGGATTTATTATTATTTTTCTCCCTAGGAAGGCTTTGGGGTTGTTACATCAAATTGTTTTTTTTTTTTTTTACCATACAAAAAAGTTGTACATGTTATCTTATTAGTAGTTAATAGTAGAGTAAAACACTTTATACAAAGCATTATAAAAGCATACAAATGTAATTCAACAGGGCTCAAAATAAAAAAAGAAAAAAAAAAATACATTGCATGAGAAGCGATATCAATGCAATAAAAAAAAAAATTAAAATAATACCTATATTTCTTTACAATCCATATGAATTTACAGAATAATTTATTTGTATTAAAGATTTTTTGAATTCAATCTTTTCTAAATTAAATATGATAGGCTTTCTAAAGTTATTTAGGGAGAGGAGATAGGGAGATGTCATTTCTTTACCAAATGAGGACTTCTCAAGGTAAGTATTATTTTATTATTAATATTCTATATTTAAATCAACCCTTATGAAAAAAAATAAAACTATATTATGGCAAAGTATAACTTTGAACTCTGATAAATTCTATTAATATTTCAAAAAGCGAATTAACTAACCTTTAAAAAATTATGTGATAAAAATATAAATAAATAAATATATATATATGATTTAATAATTTTGATTAGCCCTTTAATGATTCTAAGTCTAAAAAATTTTTCAAAAATTGCTTCCATTATAAATTTTGAATAGCCAAGATTATGATTTAAGTAAACATTTTCTATTTGAAATATAATTTGTAAATAATTTACTTGAGAAACCCCCAAGTGGAAAGAAAAGAGGGGATCCGGGGATATGTGAGGGTGAGGAACCAGGTCCAAACAAACGTAATGTATTCCCAAAAAAATTAAAATAAATTCCTAAGTTCATAGAGTCACCCTCAATTAAATGAACATTTCTTATTAGATCCGTTCAATTTTTATAACAATGACAGTGGAGAGTATTTAGATTGAAAGTTTAACCACTTACAAAATAAGTTTCCAGAAAATGACGCGCTCTTCTTTTTCATTAGATATTCTTGCTTTATCAGCATGTTGTTTTTTTGACAATGAATTCCATATGGTGCAAATGATCCAGCGAAGTTTTCAATCTCCATCCGGCCACTGCGTTGTGACTTTGGAGCCTGAAAAAGTAGAAAAAAAAAAACAATTAGATATGATTAGTATATTATATTCTTCTTAACTAATATTATATCAACACATGATTAACCAACGCTGGCCTAATGAAGTCACAAGAGACGAAATCGATCGCCAAAAGATTTAATTAATAATAAAAAAGATAATATTCACATCTGCTGTTTTAATCTCCACCTCCTTAATTACATCAACTGCAGACATGGAGCAATATCATAAGTTTGATAAATTTTTCACGTCTCAAGATAGCTAAAAAATCGCAGATTTCAGTGCCTAATTTTCAAAAAAATGTTCATACCCCCCCCCAGGGCTGGAACTAGGGGATTTTTAGGGGGGCAAAATTTAATTTTCCGCCCCCTCTTTAAAATTTTCTATACAAAACTCATATCATTTTACCTTTTTTTAGTAAATCTTTCTTTAATTGCCGCCCCCTGATATCTGCCGCCCGGGGCACACGCACCCACTGCCCCCCCCTAGATCCGGCCCTGTACCCCCCAGAGCACCCAGAAGTGGTCTGTCCGAATCTGGCCTCAATAAATTGTGGTAACCCTATGTTTAGGGAATTTTGACAAATTTTTAAATAACGTTTTTTTATTTAAAAAAATATTATAAGCTATGTGTAAATGTTTCAAAAATCGGCATGAAGGCTACAAACAACTACAAAACTTTTAGAGGTGGGGGGGGGGGGAGGTAGGGGCCGTATTATTAAGTAGCCCCAGGGCCTATCAAGTCTGTCTGCGGCCTTGATAAAGACTATTTATATCTATTTTAAATGTTTTCGATACTTTTTTACTAGTATTATATAATAAGAATAAAAAGATTTTTTTCTTGTTATTCCATTTACTAGTAATAAGTATGAAAAGCATTTAAAGTATAATATATAACTTTCAACTCAATTTTTGCCCAAACAAACACTAACTTATCTCGCAAATTTGTTATCTCATATAATCTCTATATAATTATCAAATAAGAAAATTAAAATTATTTATATATATATAGTGCATAGAAATAAAATTTTTTATCATTTTAACTCGTTAATGTCAATTAAAATTGTGACCATCCACATGAAAAGGTATCAAATCTTGACTGGGCTAAATTTTCAGGAGAGCAGATTTTTTTTTTTTTTTATTACTGATTCCGATTCGCTAGTTCTTCATCTTATATGGTGAAATATTCGATTCTTCAAAATCGATGTATTTTATATACAAAAATTGAAAAAACCAGACAAAGGTGAGATAAGAGAAGAGGGACCAAACAAACTTTAAACTCATTTTTCTCTAAACTAGGTTTTTCATAACCAAAATTTAAAAAATTCATATCTTCCAAACAAAAAATGATAAAAAAATTCTAAAAATACCAGCAGGATGTGTCCTATGCAGAAAGCATAAAAACTCAATTTTGATCCCGATGAAGATTTGATTTCCTGTGGACGTTCACATATATATACCGACCAAAGCACCCGCATGCGTTTTCCATGTGATTATTTCATTGTTTTTAAAAAAAGTATGATAAGTTTTTAATGGAATCTTTTTTAGTCAAACGTAGAAAAGAAATCCAATAAAGATTTCCATTTTCTTTTATAAAAAATAATCATTTAAGAAAACGCATAGGGGAGCTTGATCCTCTGTAATTATTTGATTAGAAATGGCTAAATAAGATATAAACTCCCCAGATTAGAATAGCAAGAATTGCTCACCTTGACTTGTTCGCTTTTTAGTCGTAAGCGCAAATTGACGCCTCGAATGCCAGTGGAAAAATCGTTCTTGCCAAGGTCCTCTCTATCCAACACTCTCGCAGTAGAAACCCTGACAATGATTCCAACTGGTCGATCCATCTTGATCCTGGTCTTTTCCCCTCTATATTGATCTTTCGAGGTCAGCTCTAGCAATAACCGCCAGCTCTGTAAAAGATAAAAATTATTATTTTGTTTTACTAAATATGATTCGTATGTTTGAGCCTGAGTGTATGGAGAAAGAGAGCATTTACAAAAATATTAATAATATTTGGGGAGTTAATTTAGATTTAGATAATCTAAATTAGAATTCATTCAGATAATGAAAGGATTAGTAAAAATAATTTTTTTTTTGTCTCTTTTTTTTTAATCTTAGTACTTAATTTGTTTAAAATTTGAAAGATAATAATTCTTTTTTGTCCAATTTTCCTAAGGGATTGTTTCTATTTGATATTTTGTAAAATTGATTGAAAATTATTTGTTGATTTTTTTTTTTTTAATTTAACAATCTTTCTATCAATCTTCTATCATCTTTCTTTCTATTTATAAAGAAAATCGAGTGATATTTATCGAAAATAGAAGAGAATAGATGAGTATGTGGAGGGTCACTTATGATCCTGGAAAGATAAGAAAGTAAATAAACTCACCAGTTGAGAATAACAAGAATGGCAGATTGACTTCCTCTTCGCTTCTCGTCAAGTTGACGTGTCATGGTCATTGGAAAGATCGTTCTTGCGTCGGCCAGACGCCATTCCTATCTAGTCAACGTCCTCGGTTTTGAAACCCGAAGCGGACTGCCTGTGAATGATTTCAACTGGTCGATCCATTGTGATCTGCGTGGTTTTTCCCTGAGGGCAATTTCTCTGAGCATTATGCAGGATTCGATCAGAAACAATTGCCTCCAGGCTCATCTTCACTCCCAGCTCCTCGAGGTGCGATGGGCCGCCCAAGGAATCCCGAGCAGTCGTCTCCAGTGCAGGTTTTTCCTTAGAACACGTCTCGACGAAAACAATAGTGCATTTTTACTCCCCAGCTTCACGGAGATAGAGAGATACCTTGGATCAAAGGTAAGAAGAATCTTGGAAGGAATTCTAAAATAAAAGAAAAAATATATAATCTCTATAATTATCAAATGATGAGAATTAAAATAAATAAAGTTAAATAAAATCTTTTACTATTCATCCTTAAATATCCACCCTTCTCCCAATAAATTAAATTAGAATTATATTGGAATATACACTATTTATAAAATATTAAAAATTATTATAGTAAAGGAAATTTAAGAAAAATTTTCAAATAGGAATAATGAAATTAAAAATTTTGTTTTTGAATTTAGAATTTCAAGAGTCAAGATATATAAAATTTGGCTTGAATTTTAGTTTTCTCTTTAGCTCTAGTATACCGTCAAAGAGGGATACTTTGAACACTTTTTTTCGTAAAAGTTGAATAACTCTAAAGTTATTATGATTAAATTTTTCAACTAAATAAGGAAGATGTATACCGCTATTAACAATGTTTTTATATAGTAATTTATTCATTCAACTTACACGAAATGTCTTTTTTTTATAAAATACAGCTGTTCAAAGTTAGGTATATGAGTAATGAATCTTTGAACACTGCATGTTTTTAGTCAGATTTCAACGAAATACCAATCGCAGAGTAACTTTCAAAGGTAATAAATACAATTTAAGAGTTCACAAAAATGTTAGTTTCGTCTCAGCGAAAAAAAACCAAGAAAAAATTTTTTTTGTATATGTTTTGCTTATGCATTGCTTCTATAGCTTAAGTACTGTAAAATTGTTCAAAAATGCATGCAAAATAGGCATTAAATAATATTTTGGAAGGTGATAAATAGTAAATAAAAATTTATTTTTAACATTTTGGTACAATTCGCTACAAGATGCAAGTTTTGCGACCCGGATCATCCGACAAATTGGTCTCGTCGTAATTAAATATGTGCGTAGGCGGCACATTAATTTCATCATTTTCATCAACGTCTTTTAAAGTAATCTCTAAATTACTAAAGTATGATGTGATAACTTCTTTCCCAACTTTAGCTCTGCCACTTTTTATGTTTTGGGCCAAATTTTGGGCCAAGGAGTTTTTGTGTCTTTTAATAAACAGCCTAGTGTATAATTTTTATATGTTCTACTTCCCAATTGCTTCTTGTAGTGCTGTAAACAAAAGCACACAAATATTTATTAATTTTTATTAAAATATGTTACAATTTGCTAACATTGAACATGTGAAGGTAACTTTGAACGGGTGTTCAAAGTTATACTAATTTTTACAATTTAAGGTTATACTTTAAATAAAAATTGATATTAAAATTATGTTTAATAAAAAGCATAAAGTTTTTATTGCAATAGTTACAAAAACGAACAAATGATTAAATGCAATAAAATTTTGAAAAGAAAACATGCTATAATACTGAAATTAAGATAAAAGTTTACTCACCTTTTTAAAACTAAATTTGAACGTTTTTTTCTTGATAGCGAATGACATTCAGTTATGCCGAAATAGAAAAATTTAACACACTACACTAAATCTTTGAAATCTAAACTGCCAACACAAATAAACGTTTCATATATTTGCATGCAAATAAAATTGCCTAACTGGTTTAAACAAAATTTTTTTTTTGTTCAAAGTTACCCCCCGGTGTTCAAAGTATCCCTCTTTGACGGTACTTGAAGTTTGTAAATACTTTTAAATAAAAAAAGAAATAAAAGAGGAACCCAAATTTTGTCATTCCTTGACTCTAGGACCATATTGCTATAAAGCCATGATAGTTGCAAATTATTAGAAAAATAGAGTGATGAAAATAAATAAACTGACCAAATGGCAAAGTGAGATGACGATGAGTTAACTTGCATCAATGACAAGAAGATTCTTCGAAGTATTTCTGAAATAAAAAGTAAAAAGAAAATATAATTATCAGTTAATTTAAATTAATCGTTTTTTCATTTTTTTATGTTTGTTAATCAAATTATTGTATTAAATTATTAAGGCTTACCTTGTTTAATGATATTTAATCGCTCTCCATTTTCTTTGAAACATTCTGGCTTAAAACAGCTCAAGTTTTTTTTATCTCTTGGAAAATTTCATGAAATATATATTATATATATATATACATAGGATACACTATCAAACTCCAAATTAAAGGGATATCTTTTGGTCTAAATCACATCTAAAATAAAAAATAAATAAATTTAATATTAAAAGATTAGTCCCTGACGCCCGGAGTTAATTTAAAATAAAAAATTAGTATTTTGATTAGTATATAAGGATTTTGTTATATCTGTTAATCAAAGATCATTGAGGCTTACCTTGTTTAATGATATTTAATCGAGCTCCATTTTCTTTGAAACATTCTGGTTTAAAGGAGCTCAAGTTTTTTATCTCCCTTTGAAAATTTCGTGAAATATATATATATACTGTATACCTGGTATATATACATATGATAGTGTGCTCTATAAACTCCAAATGAAAGGGATGTCTTTGGCTTAGGAAATCACATCTAAAATAAAAAATAAATAAATTTAATATTAAAAGATTAGTCCCTGACGCCCGGAGTTAATTTAAAATAAAAAATTAGTATTTTGATTAGTATATAAGGATTTTGTTATATCTGTTAATCAAAAATCACTGAGGCTTACCTTGTTTCATTTCTATCCATTTGAGAGATAAAAATTCTATGATATATATATTTGAGTGACATAATGTTCTCTCAGAGCTCCAAACATATGAGTTGAAGAGGAATCTTTTAATCCAAATCACATCTAAAATGAACAAATAAATCATTCAATAAAGATTTTTTAACATAAATAATTATATAATGATTTGAAATAATGAGTGAATAAAATACTATCTTAAAAATAAAAAAATCCAAAAATGATTTATATAAATACTTCTAAACATGTAATTAAATTATTTATATTGGTTAAACTTGTTAGAAATAGTTTGATTATTATGTTTTTACTTTTTTCCATTCAACTGACGTTACCTCAAAAGTTCAAGCTTTATAGGAATTATAATGTTAAAAAGTTCATTAAATAATAATTTAACAAACTAGGGATAAACGAAATAAGAAAAATAATTTTGAACAAAAAAAAAGAAAAATTATTTGTCAAAGTGAATGAGTTAATAAATCGATTAATCTATTTGATTTATATAATTTGCATACCGAATTAATTTTAAAATAAATATTAAATGATTAAT
>JAKCPI010000340.1:0-17454 GCA_023213315.1 Euborellia annulipes | reverse complement strand
CACTGTGGTATCACAAAGGGCCTAATTGGCCTAAGTGGGTTCCCTCCCCGGGAACGGCCACTTCAACCTAACCTAAGCTAGGCTGAAAAGCACACCGAACGAGCTAAAACGTTTTCGATCAAAATGTTTTGTTCGATGATGTCGAATCAAGTCCGATTGTGTTTTGTCTCTTCGGTGTGCGTTGACCCATAGAATAGCATTGAAAAAACAGTTTTAGGCAAAAACGTTTTTTTCGAAAACGTTTTTGCTCGTTGGGTGTGCGTTCAGCCTAAGAGAAAGTAAAAAATTGAAAAAATTATAAACTTTTCTCTACTGTTTTATTCATAGTTTTAATAGACCTATCTGAATGCAATCTTCTCGAATGTTAGCTTTATTTCGCGTCCACAATCATATATTTGTTTGATTTTTCTAAAATATTCAAGAAAAACTAACTCCAAAAATATGACGCTTCAAGTTGAAAGTTATAATACCCGTGGCTTTTGAAACTGATCTTCTTGCTAATATTTCTAAGATTAAGAATAGAAAGGGGTGGGGGGAGTCATGAAAGGACCTTGACCTCTGCACGTGGTTTTCAAATTCTTTATACACTTAGAACTTAACTAAAACATCTATCTTAGAAGAAAAAAATTAATGAGTGTACTTGTTTATCTTCTATCTTTAATCGTGTTCGTGTATTTTATAGAGGATCACGAGCTTTGATTCATTGGCAGCTGTTCGATACATCAATATCTCAACTATTCTCTAATTTCGACAAGTTAAAAATCAATAATAGTAAATGTGCAAACAATTCCTGTCAAATCGATCAGATCATAATTTTTATATTTTATCATTCAACATCTAGTGAAAGAGAATTTTTTAAAGTGTCGTGACAAATTGAGATATCGTTAGATAATCGCTCTTTTTTATTATTTTTATGGGGAATTTGTCATTTTTATTTTCCTAACTATAAAGATTAATTAATTTACATTTTCTGATTAAGAAAAATTGCTTTGAAAAAACTTTCATTATTAGAAGAGACATATTTTACTTTCTATTACCTAAATATGTTAATAAATAGAGAAAAAGTTGGGATTGTTTTTAATATTCGTTGTCGAGTTTTTGATGGAAATACGCGTTTTAAGGGCCCCTGAGTTTTAAAAAAGTAGGTCGCCCTCGGGCCTTGGTGTAGTGGCTAGCATACTAGCCTTCTATACCAAAAATCGCGGGTTCGGATCCCAGGCAGTCCGATGAATATTTCTCTCATACATTTCCTATGGGAGAAATCGTAACTTTAAGAATTAATAACTCGAAAAGTTATAGGAATTTCGGGATCCGAGTATTTTTCCGGGACTCTCCATAACGTCCTCTATAAGACTGCAAAATTTTGTTTCAAAATTCCAACGGGAAGTTGGTCAAACAGAGCGTGACAGACGGACAGACAGACAGACAGACGGACGGACAGACAGACAGACGGACACTCCGCAATTATTATATAAGATAGATTATAGAACTTTTTCTTTTTCCGTATCTCATTTAGAACCAAACTCTATTTTTCTAAATAAATTGATAGAAAAATTTTGTCACTCACAGGAAGCGAACCCCTCACTCCTGGCACAAGGGGAAAAATTAAAATATGATTTAATTAATTAGAGAAGAAAATAAAGTAACAGATCTCTGTCCTTTATTTTCATTGATGACTCTTCATTTATAGAAAACTTTCTAAGAGGTGTAGGAAAATACCAACATTATATCTTTTGTTTTGAATGTATTCAAATGATAGGTCAAGAAAAGACCATAAAATTAACATAATTACTACTAAATGACACCGAAAACACAATTCAATATATGGAAAGTGTCTTGTATGTTTGAAAATGAAATTAATAAACCATCTTAACGGGGATTTTTTTTTATTGAAGAGAAATGTGAGGGATATCACTGAGATAAATGGCCATTAGGGAATAATTACGAAAATATCGTGGTGCTGTCCCCTCCTCGCCATCTGGTTTGAATTAGAATTACATAGCGGGATGTTTTAAATATTTTAATATATAATTTAGACAAAACGATTGTTATTTCCTGATAGAATGTACGGCGGCATGTTCATGTTAGGTACATCTTTTATTTATATTGTATTTACAGAAAACTTGACAATATTTTGTTTTTTATTTATTTGTTTAAGGTCTTTTTCGGCATCTAAGGCCATTTAGGTCCGTCAAATGATTGATAGCCAACCATTTCATTTGAAATAAATTTTTCTCGCTTGGGACGGGAATTTCGGAGTTAATCTAAGGCAGTGGTCCCCAAACTTTTTTGTCTCGTAAACCCCTCGCCATGTTTTTCGGTTTTGGGTAGACCCCCTACTTAGCTAATATAGCATTTTTGAAAATTCATCAACTTCAAATGTGATTTGACTGATGTCTAACTGTACCCCGCACTATTAGTGGTAAAAGTTGATATGAGTTTACAGATAAGTTGTTAAATTTAATTCGTCTAAGGCTACACTATCTCCTTTCGTTTTCAATAGTCATATTTATTTAGAAAAATTATTATTTTTTTTAAATATCTTCTTTTTCTCTCTTTCACAAAATTTGCAAAATCATTACCAAAAAAATTCGTCTGCCCTAGATATTTTTTTAAATGAATAAAATCTTCACTTAAACAAACAAACTTTTACTTGAGCGACTTAAACTCACTAAATTAAATATAAAAAAAAAGTAAATCTGTCACAAGAAAGCAAAGATAGCTCATCCGGGAGGCCTGACAACGGAGAAGAGCAACAGTCACTACAATCGTTGTAGTTAAGGAATGCAAGGCGCGGCGGAACGCTTGGGATTGGTGACACCGAGCAATCAGAGTGTAGAACGTCCCCCGGTAGCAACCGGTAATATTGTAGTTTTTTTCGATTTTCTCAAAATTCGTTCCAACGATTTTGATTAAAATTCAAAAATCAATTATTTTTTAGATGCTCTTTAAAATGTATATTCTCATTTTGCCCTTGAGATCTTATGATGAACACTTTACTCTTGTACTTCATAGGAAATATAGGAGAAATGGTTGCCATGGTAACAAAATATAAATTCCCATATAAATTTTACATCTTGAATTTTAATATAGCCTTCACTACCGGGAATTAAATACAGTGTACTATGTCGACATAAAAAATCTGGTGTGATAAGCACAGAACACAACTTTCTATTACCTAAGTAGAAAAGATTTAGGGGATGAAGAAACAGGTCAAACTCCAACGGACAATATCTATTTTCTTTTATTTTCAATCCGTTAGTTAATTACCTATTCTATTCCAACCAATCCATTTCAAAAACTAATCTACATTAGGTAAGTTGCTATAATAGAGAAAGGGCCCTCTGACTATTAGGGGTGTGGCCACTTCATACTATTACACTTTAAGAATGAATATTTTCTAGACGACCCTTTCAGAAGAGGTTTAAAAAAAAGCACATCCCTTTATTCAAAGAAGAGAGTCTATTGGAATATAGGAACCGACCACGTTAAATGCATTTGAATATATTTTCGTTGGACCGTCACGGGACGCCTAGCAGATGTGAAACATCGAAATTTACTTTTATTAAATGAAGCACAAATGAAAGTAAAAACAAAATACAAAACATTTGTAAGAAAAAGTAATTTTTTTTTTTTTTGCACATCTTTTATTACCAAGGACCCCAAAGCGCATTTATATGCAGATACATACTAATAGCTGGCACTAAAAAATATTTTTAAAATCTTACATCTGTCTCGGTTTGATTTACTAATATTATGTCGACATTTTTACTTTCTCGTATAGAGAAAGTATTGTAATCGTAAAAAAATTCGACTTCGAGATTTTGATGTTTCTCCACGTTTTAGACCTCCCTGAGTCCAAAAATACCATTTTGGGTATTATGTCTCTCTCTCTCTGTGTGTGTGTGGGGGGGGGGGGTGAACACAATTGCTTAAAAACCAAAGCAGCTAGATGGATGAAATTTGGTATATGCTCCTTACATTAAAATTGTAGATTTCTATCAACTTTTGGAGTAAATACGTTACTTGGAAGTCGTACTTTACCTAATAAGTTTTTTCAGAAATTTCGAAATTTGCGATGACAAGGACAGAACACAACTTTCTCTTACCAGAGGTAAGAAAGGTTGTGTGCTGTGTGACCAGACACACCAGATTTTTTTTTCTTGTTCCGCGATATCATCTCCAACTGACTTCCAATAGTAACTTTCATAATAATATTTAATTTAAGTAAAATATTAAGTAAATCCATAAAATATTGAATTGAATAGTTTAGGTAATTTGATTTTTATATTTTTTCACGTCAGAGATTCGTGCGAAAAAAAAAACAAAGTCAAAAGTGTTCTGCTACAATAAAAAGATCGAGTATCATTACTCTACGATACTCCAGCCATAGTATACATTACGAGTATATATAAATAATTATAAACAGAGTTCCTGTCCCACAGTCACTATGAATATTAATCTTTTTATAATACAATCAATTCGGTTCAATAGACAAAGAAAGTTTGAATTTTTTTAATCTCTATAAATTATTTATTTAACAAATTTATCAAAATACGTCGTAAATATAATGCAAAGGTGAAGTAGGTAGGTACTTAGAATTCTGAGATCTCTCGAGAGGTGATTGAATATTCTCCTTCCTATACTAGAAGAATATTTATTTATTTCTCACGTTTATTTTGTCTATTTGTTAGAAAGTCTGTTGTTAAAAAACACTTTTTGGTTTTTAAGTAGCCCTTTTTGTTTGAATATCATTAATATATGAGAGAACAGAAAGTTAAAGAACAGGTGGTCTTATCATAATAAATTGAATTTGTTTTCGTTGCCTCTTAATACAAAGTGTCTTCTGTTTATTCAGTTCATTGAGAACAGTAAAGGCATTGTATTCACCGTCAAACTCGTCATTTATGCAGTCAAGCAATAATTTGCAATTGATTTGATCACCAGCAAAGCACAGCACCCTGTTATCGTCAATAGAGCGGACCTAACAAAACAAATGCTTGCCTTATTAGCTGAATGTTTTGTGCTGAATGGACCGGAACGCGAGATGGGGGAGGTAAATAGAAGGGCCCACGAGATAACGGTGAAATTTGCCCGAAGACGTTAATGTCACTGGCCAGGAACCCAACACACACACATACACCCAATGCTTTTGTCCCTCTCCTAAATCTGCACCGTAATCAATTGCAAATTAACCCAATTCTTCACACGAAACAGATTTGTAGTCACGCAAAAAAAGCAAAAAAAAAAAAAAAAATATATCTAAACGTCCGGAAGACTTGGTCCATTCTTTTTCTTATTCATTCATTTTACCTGCCAAGTTCTACAACAAGATGAGCGACATTTTCTCTTTTTTTTTCTCTCTCTCTCTTTCCAAAATAGAGTCGTTATATTTTATCTTTTTCAGATTGAAAAAAAAGCCTGCCTTAAAAAATAATTTGAATTCTTCGATACTTTCTATTTTTTATTGATTTTTTAAAAAATAAAATCTTTTTGGCTTCTTTGTTTGAGATCTTTCCATTTATTCAGCACCATTTAATATTAAAAAAAAAGACAATCTCAATTCATCTCAAGAAAACTTTCTAGTCATTTCTTTATATAAAAAAAAGATAATACAGATGGAAAGAATATTTTTACTTTTAAATGAATATGGTTAGAAATCGAATATAATCAAT
Source organism: Euborellia annulipes (assembly GCA_023213315.1). Lineage (NCBI taxonomy): Eukaryota > Metazoa > Arthropoda > Insecta > Dermaptera > Anisolabididae > Euborellia > Euborellia annulipes. Next base: position 11,779 of record JAKCPI010000340.1, on the reverse strand, counting down.
AATTACAAAATAAGATATTTCGATAATTTTATTGTTGAATTTGTTTTCCAATTTTCATCTAAAGATTTTTAATCAACTTTCAAAATTATTAATAAATTTTAAATTAAATAGTAGAAAAAACTAAAAAAAATTCGAACTTTAATCTGAACCTGTGATTTCAATTAACTATCAATTACTTCAAGTGAGATTCCTTTGACTAGCAATTTTTACAGTTTCAATAGGAATAATTATTTTAACTTTGCCCCCCCCCCAACAAAAAGTTGAAATGACGTCACTGGTTCCGACAATTAATACCCCATCCGTTATCAGAAAAGAAGATAAGGACAAAAACCCAGGACCGGATCTAGGGGGGGGGGGGCAGTGGGTGCATGTGCCCCGGGCGGCAAAAATTTACCGTCTCTAAAAAAAGGTAAGATATTTTTTCTGACGGTAAAAAATTTTGGTTTCGCGCAAGAGAAAATGTTCCGCGGGCGGTACACTAAAAAAAAATTTTGGTTCCGCGGGTGGCAAAAATTTTGCGTCTCGGGAAAATTTGGTCCCACGGAAAAAAATTTTTTCGCAGAAAAATTTTTGAGATCAGGCCCCCCGAAAAAAATTCCTATATACTGGGTACGCCCCTGAAAGATTTACTAAAAAAAAAAGGTAAAATGATATGAATTTTGTATAGAAAATTTTAAGAAGGGGACGGCAAATTAAATTTTGCCCCCCCCCCTCTAAAAAATCTCCTAGTTCCGGCCCTGCAATAACCCGCATTTCTCGAGAAATCAGAGGCAGGGGGGGTAATGTTTTGACATATTACGAAATAATTAAATTCCATATACAAATTAAACACTAGGTTATTTGATTCAAAAGTTTTATTAATTACAAAACACTTGATAAGTATTTCGACAATTATTGTCGTCATCAGAAGTGATGACATTCTAATACATATCTACATGTATTAGAATGTAATATGTATCAAGTGTTAATTTTATAATTAATAAAACATTTGTAACAAATAACCTAGTGTTTATAATAATTTGTATATTTTCCCCCCCCCTTTTTTTCCCCGTTGGGCCCCCCCCCCCCCCCCCCGGGGGCAATTTGTATATTTAATTTTAATTTATAAAATGTTTCAACGAGAGCCTACGGTCTAATCTAATTAAATTCCATTTTAAATATTTTCATATTGAAACTCAGTTCACTTGTTGTGAGTATGTGGGTAGTGATTGATATTTCTTCTTGCGATCACGAATTACCCGAGCTTAGACTGGTGTTCCTTTCATCGCTTTATGCAAGCCTTCTAAGAATTCTCTTTCTCCCTCAGACTATCAGAAAATTTCATTAACCAAATTTATTTGTTTCAAGGTTCTTTCTTAAAACATGAAAATGTTTTTAAAAATAACCCAAAAATCAGGTAAAAATAAACGTCAGGTAGATATATGTCTTTAATATTTCAAGGATAAGCGATGTTTTTCATTTCAGAGTCCATTCTATCTAGTTAGAAAAAATTCCTCTATATATTTTTCAAACAAAATTATTCTTAAAATATTCTTCTCTAAGTTATTCAAACAAAGTTTTTATCAACCTATAAATTTAAGACGAGCAAAAAAAAAAAGGCCGAAGCAAGAGGGCTGATTAGGCCCGAAAAAAAAACTTGATTAGTGGCCAGCCCCACCCTGAGCGGCGGGATTCAAAGCCAGTCCCTCGGGATCCGCCGGGAGGCTTGGATCAAAAGGCGCCGGGTTCGAGCCCCGGGGCTCCACTTTTACTCTCCTGAGTTATGATCGCTAGTTAAAAACATTACAGACAAGCATTAGTTTTTATTAGCCTTTCTATATTCAGGTAATTTCTCCATCAATATCGAAGAGATGTATATATATATATAATATATAAAAGTGTGTATGCGCTTGGGCGCTATTGCATTTGAATTTTAAATTGCCAATTAAAGGCAAATCGCCAAGTTAATAAAGAATAGTTTTTCTTCCTTCCTCAATTTTAAAAAAGAAAAAAAATGATATGTAGACAAAAAAAACGACGTATAAATTCAATCTTCCCATATCTTTTATTATATAAGAGATTAGGTGAAATGTTGACCTCACAACAGGAAGATCATCCGCATCGCAAACAAAATTTTCAATAACCAGTTTCTAACAAGGCATAGCTGCGTTTGGTTTTGATTTACTCTATTAATAAAATGATTTTTACTTGTTTTCACCTGGGTATTTGGACGATTTTCATTTCATTGGATTGCGATATACAGGGTGTCTCGGAAGTGGCGGGAGTAATTGTTGGGGTCGATAGAGAAAAAAATTCTGAATCGAAAGTTCCTGAGCCAAAAATTTTTTTGGGCCTTAGAAAATTAGTTATTAATTAAAAACGATAACCAATCAGGAGCACGCTACAAGAGAATCACAAGTGAGTGGGAATATTTCATTAATTACATAATTAATAAAATATTAATTACAAACAAAGAAAGTGAATTTCCCCTGACATTAGACAGAGCTTTGGTTTTATTCGAAATATTTTATTAATTATGTAATTAATGAAATATCCCCACTCACTTGTGATTCTCTTGTAGCGTGCTCCTGATTGGCTATCGTTTTTAATTAATAACTAATTTTCTAAGGCCCAAAAAAATTTTTGACTCAGTAACTTTCGATTCAGAATTTTTTTCTCTATCGACCCCAACAATTACTCCCGCCACTTCCGAGACACCCTGTATATATTTCGAAATAGGCCTATATGTTTTTTGAAATTCAAAAACTAAGGACCTCAAATTGCCATTTTTGGGAAAAATGCATTTATAATTTGGATTTTTCTTTTTCTTTAAAAAATTAAATATATTTTCACGTGATTGATGCAAGCAATGTATGTTTGTAAGCACATAAGTTCTGGAAAATGGCTCTAAAGATTTTTTACAAATCTTAAATATACAATACTATTGGAAAAGGAAACGGGAAACAGCAGCCATGATAAATAAAAAACTTTATATTTCATTGCCGACGTTTCGGGCGCAAGACGTACTCATCCTCAGGGTGCGCAAAATTGTCAAAATTTAGTATATGTTATGTGGTACTGGCAATTGATTTCATGTTTATACATAACATGTTACTAAATTTTGACAATTTTGCGTGTCCTGAGGATGAGTGCGACTAGCACCCGAAATGTCGGCAACGAAATATAAAGTTTTTTATTTATCCTGGCTGCTGTTTCCCGGGGAGGCTCCCGTTTCCTTTTCCAATTGAATATCTACAGTCATTCAACTCAAGAAATTTTAAATAAACTATTTCCGGTAGCAATATGAAAATGCACTAGGTCCCATATTTGAAAAATTTGAGTACTAATACTTTACTGATGTACTTTTTTAGTTTTTTCCATTTTTCTCGAAATTCCTTTTAACTATTTCTTTCAAATTTTAAATTTGTGGTATTCAAAACAAATTACGCTAGATCTTATCTTTGAGAGTTCTCGAGTGCTAGTACTTTACTGATGTACTTTTTTGTTTTTCCCAAATTTTATCAAAAGAAAAATTCACCGTGCTTCAACTCGGGCATCCCGGAACTGTTTTTATTTAACCAAAATTAAAAAAATAACGTCAAGAGAATACAAGTCATCTGAAAAATATAAAATTTGAATTAGTTTTGTTCATTTTATTTTAATATTTTAATTATTGTATGTGAAATTTACTTACTTATTGAAATTTTGTGTAATATTTAATCTTGAAGACTTCTTTTTCTTTCAAATAGAACATAAACAAAATTCGGATAAAACTCAAAAAAAAAAAAAAATAACGTGCTTCACGAACAATTCTTTTTATTATTCACATTAAAAGGAGTATGTGAAATTTCAAAAAAGAATTGCAATTTATAATCGGAAAAACCGTAAGTTGGGTGTTTGAAGAAATCGAAATAAATAAGGACGGGGTCTAAATGGCCATAGATGCCGAAAAAGACTTTAAATAAAAAAATTAAAATATTCACCTTCAGAAGGGGTGCAGGTCACTCGAAGCTGGCTCCTTTCACTGGTCGAGATGAAGTCCGAATCCCATTTGCACTCGTTGAGCTGAGGTCCAAATTCCACTTGAACTGGAGAGACACAAATCTGAAAAAAAAAAATAAATAAATAAAAATAATTTATCTCTCCCTCTCTCTTTCTTTCTCTTCCTTATCTAGTTATCTATCTTATTGAATTCTAATATTTCGGCGAAAACTAAAAATATATCGACACAAAAAAAATCTGGTGTGATAAGTACAGAACACAACTTTCGATTACCGATGATAAGAGAAAGTTGTGTGCTGTGCGACCAGTCACACCAGATGTTTTTTTAGAAGGGGTGATTTGCTTAGTCCCCCCCCCTCCTATTTGTATTATTTTATAAAGAGAAGTAAAATGAAATTATTATTATAGGCCTACATATAAAATTTTAACTTAACTTTAAATTATAAGCTTATTTTATTTATCCATCCCTAAAATTCATCCCCTAATAAATAAAAATGATTTTTATATTTTTTATTGTAATAATAGGCTAGTATTAACATTATATATTAGCCGATAACAAGAAGTAAAGCTTTATTTTATTTACTACTAGCTGCACAACCCGGTTTTGGTGGGCTCCGCGCATAGTCAGAGCATCGACTGAGAAATTGAAAAATAACATCTTCGGCACTATTTAAATAATATAATTTGACAAAATTATTTTTTGATACTTTTTAAAATGAATATTCTCATTTCGCCCTCTAAATTTTTTGACTTATACTTAATAAGAAAAATAGACCAAATAGTATGGTAACAAAACAAATATTTTTCTCTGATTATAAATTTTACATCTTGAATTCTAATGTAAGCCTATCGTACCGTCGGAAACTAAATATATGTAGACACAAAAATCTGGTATGACAAGTACAGAACATAACTTTCATCTACGACCAGTCACACCAGATTTTTTAAAATATTGTTTCCCTCCTCTCATAAGAATCCTGTCTACGCTACTGATTCGAATAGGTATTGATATATAATAAATAATTTATTGCATTTTGAATAAAAACAGAACGATCTAATAAAATTTCTCCAAACTAAACATTTCGTGATTCACATTCTCTTTACAATTCTACATTTATATGATGATCAAAACAAATACTTTGCATAAAAATATATAATCTATTGAGTGCCGTTATTTTATGTTTCCATGTTTTGGTCTTTTGTTTATTTTACCTCATTTCAAAATCCTAAACATCTAATTTTTATTATTAAAAAAAACATTTCGTTTTTACATTGCTCAAATATTGTAAAAAAATAATCCTGGATCGGATTTTCGTATTTAAATCGCTATCCTCCCATCTCTGTCTCCGTGTTACTGAACAATGAATGTGTAATAGAAGACCTTTGAAAAGACATTTCCTTCCGCTTTAAAAAAATTACATTTGACGATTCAAAAAATTCTCGAAACCTAACACCGTTTTTAAACTTGTTCTTTGGTAGAATTGGGAATGGGTGGTCTAGAGGAACCAAAAGGTGGAACCTCCCCCGGTTGCCATCGATACAATAGAATTAATCAATAAATTTACAAATAAACCCCTAAATACCGAGAAGGAAAATCTGGTGTGATTGGCGCACAGCACACAACTTTCTCGTACCTTCGGTAATCGAAAGTTGTGTTCTGTGCTTGCCACACGAGGTTTTTCGTGTCGACATATATTTAGTTTCCGCCAATATATTAGAATTCAAGATATTTTTTTTTTTTTTAACACACACTTTTTTCTCATTCACACTCACATTCACACACACATACACACAGTCTTTTCGGCAACTTAGGCCATTTAAGACTTTAAACGATACTCGTATTTATATAATATATATTTATTTGGGGTCCAGGCATTCTTATTTAAACCATTTGGTATCCAATTGGCTTAAATAAAATCATCGGACTGCCTGGGGTCCGAACCCGCGATGTTTGGTATAAGAGGTTAGCATGCTAACATCTACGCCAAGCCCCCGCGGGCGAATTCAAGACATAAAATTCATAAACAGAAAAATATTTATATTTTGTTACCATGGTAACCATTTCTCCTATCTTTCCCTATGAAGTACAAGAGTAAAGCATGCTTCAAACAATTTTGAGAGCAAAATGAGAATATACATTAGAAAGAGCATCTAAAAAATAATTGATTTATGAATTTTAATCAAAATCGTTGGAGCGAATTTTGAGAAAATCGAAAAAAACTGAAAAAGTACATCAGTAAAGTACTAGTACTCTTTGGCCGATTTTGATTAAAAGCTTATTTTTACGCTCCCGGGGGGGTGTTTAACTTAAATATAACATATCAGCCTCATAGCTCAATTCCTTCGTGCTTAAAATTGAACACACACACACACACACACCCCCCCACAGACAGACCACGTCGCGAAAACCACTTTTTTGGATTCAGGGGACCTCAAAACGTGAAGATCCATCAAAATCTCGACATCGAATTTTTGACATGAATCCAATACTTTCTCTCTCTATATATATATTACATATATATTACTTTCTCTTACCTATGTATATATGTAATATATATATAGAGAGAAAGTATTGGATTCATGTCAAAAATTCGATGTCGAGATTTTGATGGATCTTCACGTTTTGAGGTCCCCTGAGTCCAAAAAAGTGGTTTTTGCGACATGGTCTGTCTGTGTGTGTGTCTGTGTGTCTGTGTGTCTGTCTGTCTGTGTGTCTGTGAACAAAATATCTTCAAGAACGAAAAGAGCTAGGAAGTTGAAATTTTATATTTAAGTTAGGCACCTTATGGAACGTGACACAAGCTTTTGAACAAAATCGACCAAAGAGAACTAGTACTTTACTGATGCACTTTTTCAGTTTTTTTCGATTTTCTCAAAATTTGCTCCAACGATTTTTTTTAAAATTCAAAAATCAATTATTTTTTTGATTCTCTATAAAATGTATATTCTCATTTTGTGATTGAAATCTTCTGAAGACCACTTTACTCTTGTACTCCATAGAAAAGATAGGAGAAATGGTTGCCATGGAAACAAAATATAAATATTTTCCCATACTTATAAATTTTACATCTTGAATTCAATTGTACCCTCACTGCCGGAAACTAAATACATGTCGACACAAAAAATCTGTGTGTGACAGCACAGTACACAACTTTCGATTACCGAAGGTAAGAGAAAGTTGTGTGCTGTGCGCGAGTCACACCAGATTTTACATAGTAAAATATACATAGTAAAAATTAAAAACAGATATTAAATTTATGAATTTGTATGTTTATGTGATTATGTTCAGTAGAAGTTTAAAATATTCACCTTCAGGAGGAGTTGAAGGTCATTCGACGGATTCCCTTTTTAATTCAGCTTATTCCAGTTGCAGTGGTCAAATCTGCAAAAAGGATATCTTTAAGAATCTGTCTCACTTATCAAAAGGTAACAATGATGCCAAGATCAACATACCTGTTTCTCAAGTTGATTTTTCTTTAAAGGGCCTCCACATCTCCCCTTACAGCCCTCCCTATCCTCCAAAAGAGTTCTTGGGCAAATCATGATGTTTATGGCTGATTGTAGAGTTTGATTGATGCAAGATGATTTTTAAAGATTCATTAAGATATTGAGGATCAATGATAAATTTGCCCAATTCTTATATTGCTATCAAGTTTACCAGAACGAAGCAATAGGTAGAGTCTATTAACAGAATTCAAATATTCATTTTTATTTCTAAAGAAGTTCATTGATGTTGATATTTGAATAAAATTTTTCTTAATTATTTCACTTTATTAGTGGGAATAATATGGCGACATGATATAGTGAAAATTGAGAGAATATTTTCTTATTTTGTTTGTTTATTCTTTTTGATGTGTCACCTAAAAAAAAATAAATTTAAAAATTAATATCAAGAAATTAGCGTGATTAAAAAAAAAAATTAATAGGCCTACTTAAGATTTGATATTTTATTTTATTTATCAAAATAAAAATATATTTATTTATTTGAGTTGACGTTTTAGATCCGATTTATCAGTCACTTGTTTTCTTGTTATGCTTTTCAATTTGTTTTAACTTGAAGTTTTCATGCCACCACGGCATTAAGAATGATGAGAAATAATATTTCTAAATTTTTATAATGATGCCCTTGACTAAAAAAAAAGAAAATAATATTTTTCTTATATCTTTGAGTAATTATTTTGAATGGAATTAATTAAATATTTACGTACTGAAGAATTCACTTGGTTGCATTCGAAGAACGCCGAAGTGCAGCCCCCACTCCCAACCACCCATCTGAAACAAAGGAGAAAATTATAAATATTAAATAAATATTATTATTATTATTAAAAGTGGAATTTGAAAAAAATATGGAGAGAATTGAAAAATTAAATATATAATATATAACGAATTCTGGCTGTTATACAATTAGATTAATGATATAAAAAGAGGATGCAGCCAATAATAAAAAGCATCTATTTTGTTAACACTCTTTATTTCGGAACGTTTCGGCTATGATCGACAAAGCCATCTTCAGCCCTCCAAGCTAGCTACTATTATGACGATTTATTAACAAAACAATTATTTAATGAATGTATGTATATATTTCTAGCTGGAGCTTGAAGAGGTGAAGATGGCTTTGTTGATCATAGCCGAAACGTTCCGAAATAAAGAGAGTTAACAAAATAGATGCTTTTTATTATTGGCTGCATCCTCTTTTTATATCATTGAAATATATAAGGTTAGTAGTATTGTCAATGATATTTCATTAATAATCAGCTGTTTTTTTTTCAAATTCCTTTTATATATATTAAAAATTAGTTACCTTGAAGAAGTACTCGCAGAAACCCAAGTCTTCTGTCTTCAAAATCTAACCTACACCCAATCCCTTCTGTGGCTCAGTTGGCCACCTAACTCTTCAGTGGAGAGCCTCTTCTTTCTTGAGACGATCGCGAAACACGAACACTCCCGATAGACAGGTAAGTCTATATTTCAAAAAAGTTATCGATAACGGAACGGTGAAACGCGCCCACACCCAAGTAAAGTTGAAGAAGAAATGAAAATAGAAAAAACGGTGTTAGGATGCGAATCCCGGTAAGTACAAGACCGAAGTCAAGGACCTGAATGCCTCAGTAAGAGTATGGTGAGGGTCGGAATGTATAAAAAAGCTAAACAACACCTATCCTATCCAGAGCGCACCACTCCGCCTCTAACCTACCCTCTACTAAAACATTCAGGCCAAGAATCCAGTGGACGACCGGTTTTCGATTGAAAGATTTAGATAATCTTTCTTGCAAAAAAACGCGTTAATAGAGAATCCTCTTTTTTCTCCTGAACATCAGTCAATTAGGGAATAGACATTCTTTCTGGAAGTCCCTATCCTAATCACCTAACGTTGCAGTGCCCCAATCACTGCCGTCCTATTTGGAAACAATGGGGAAAGAATAACAACACCTATGCCAGTATAAGAACATCATTCCCCAATCGAACAACATTCAGTTGATACTCAGAGGATCCTGAGGCCTAGACCCCTCTCCCAAAAAAAAAAAAAAAGAAAGAAAGCGTGAGCGCAGAAATGTTTTATCTCCCCCTAGATTCTATATAATGTAGTATATCTAACTTAAAGGATTATGTGTATTTAACATTTAAATTAAGCTGAAAAAGAAAAAAGATAGAAAGACATGAAGAGATACCCCAATACACATATCCTTCCTATGACTGATAAACCTAAAAGCTAAACACTTTGTTTTGTCTCATGAAGATGATGTCCCACGGTGGTTGTTTTAATTTGCATTCGTAATAGAATACGAATTTTACAAGAAAACCTACTTACATACACATCCATTGTTATCCCACGATGTCTTCAATCGATGAATTGGGGCTCTGAAAAAAATGGTTAAATTAGGGATTCTGGAATGGAGAAAGAAAATATTAATACATCCTATTTTTATTTTTTAATCTATCTAAAATAAGTTTTTGAAGTCGAATCAAAAAGAAAAAGAAATTTTGAAAAAACCTAAATATATCTAGCTCTGCGCCCCGCTAATAAAAATATACAAGCCTTAGTTGTACTGCAGGTACTGGAAGCGCAGTTTGAGCCCTGAAGACAGGAGCAGCTAGCAGGTTCATGAGAAGTGAAGGCTGGTGATGACTCTTCTTACACTGTTTGCCATCTGAAAAATAAAAAAATAATATAATAAATAAATTTATTCTATTTATATATATATATATATATATTTCAAGAGAGTTAGGGTAGGAGGATGGTTTTAAGCCCCAGTGGTCATTGATCTTCAATAATATTTTATAAAGAAAAATTGTTTAATAATACTTTATATTAGGAAAATTGATTTAATTAAAAAAAAAATCTTTGACTATCTATTTTCTTTATATAATTATTGCCTAATGTAATGTAAATGTATAGAGTGTTACATAAATAATGTACTAAATTTTTAAATTATCAAGTCAGTATTCATTCAAACCTAAATCAAAGGCATCAAATTGGGATGACTTAACTTGTTGAAATTGTAAAGAAAAAATTTAATTCCTAACAATAAAATTTAATAAAAAAATTCTATCATATATTGATTTGAATTGAACTATCTTTAATTGATGATTGAATGAAATTTATTGGAAAGATTTTCTATATAAGAATTTATTTATACTATTAAAAATAAAAAAATAAAAAATTATCTGATATTTGATTTAAATAAATTATGAATGAAATATGGTCTATATAAATAATTTCCAATCGGGGGGGGGGGGGGGAGGGCCAACACATTGTTATTATTCGGGTAATTGTAGTTTTGTTTTTTTTTCTAATAAAGTTTTTATTATTATTATTTTTTTTTAACCTCTATTAAAAAAAATAGGTGTGGAAGCGAAGACATTTTTTTCGGGGAGGTGTAATAAAATTAAGTTTGGAAACTGCTTGTCTAATATTTGGACCCTGTTATGCAATAGTGGGTCAAGCGTCAAAAAATTAAAAAATTGAGTTAAGCACGGAATATTGTTTCAAATGCTTTAATTAATAGTATTTTTTATGAAATATGTCCTAAAAAAATTTATATTTAATGTTACTTGCCACAAAAAAATTATATATAATCCAATGAAAAAAAAGAAACTAATGTTAATTTTCTCAAATCTCGGTAGCTGGCGCTTGACACACTAATGCGTAACAGGGTCCATTTATTCAAAATCTATAATTATATGGTAGTTCCAGTATTTAACTAACTGAAGATTATTAAATTTTTTAATTTTTATATTTGCCATGGCAACAAAATATAAATATTTTTCTATGTTTATAAATTTTATATCACGGAATTTCAAATATTGATAAATATTTATTGTAAAAAAAAAAAAACTACGGTGTGCCAAGCACAAACACACAACTTCCAACCGAAGGTAAGAGAGATTTGTGTGCTGTGCGGCTAGTCACACCAGATTTTTTTAATAATAAATAAATATTAAAATTAAATAATCTTACAGTTAGTTAAATTGAAGAGCTTCAAAGATTTTAAATAATATTAGACAAGCGGTTTCCAACCTTTATTTACCTTCCGGAAATAGGAAAGAAGAGAGATTAGTTCCTTTGTTTATATTTTGAATTCTATTATATAGACGGAAAAAAAATATATGTGGACACAAAAATCTGGTGTGAAACAACTTTTTATCACCGAGTGTAAGCGAAAGCTGTGTGCTGTAAGCGACAAATCACACCAGATTAAATGTATGTGTTTGTGTAAAAGATAGGAAAAAAAAGAACATCCATAAGAATCTTTCAAAGATAAAAAAGATAAAAAATCTGGTGAGACTGGTCGCACAG
>JAKCPI010000339.1:0-28972 GCA_023213315.1 Euborellia annulipes | reverse complement strand
CTTTTAATGTAAAAACAAACAAAAAAAATCATTTTTTCTTCTAGAATTTGAAGGAGAATGATAAATCATAAACATTCTGAGACGATTTAAACCAATAATGGCTCTTGAAGTGAATGGTTACTGCTTTAGTCAATAGATGGCAGTGCAAAAATAATGATTAAATTTTTATTAATTTTATTCAAATGGTGGAATTAAATAAAATTGTGCTCTAAATAATAACAAAGAACGAAAAAAACGATGAACTATTAAAAAAGTCTCTAAATCAGTAGTTTCGGCTGGAGGACTGGCAAGAAAGTAAACAGGCATTAAGATAGTTGTTAAAAATGCCAAAAATTATACTACTAGGTGATCTATAGAAATAAGCATATGGAACATCCCAGGGTTGTCATTTGCATTAATAATATAAAAATATAGTCCCTAAATGCTACCAGCAGCCGAAAAGAGGAATTTAAATTTTTTAAAAATCAGAGGTTTCAACTTTTTAAAGTTATATAAAGTTATGTATCCAATATAGATATAAATAATGTTGAAAAATTAATTAATCGTTGTAGAAAATTTCAATAGGTCTTTATAAACTTATAGAAGGTGGCAATAAAAGAAACATTTACTTAAAAATTAAAAACACTAGGTTTCAAAAATTTATTAAAAATTATTTTTTTTTTTAAACATATTTAACACTTAATGCGGATTTCGACAGTCATATGTCATATACTCATTAAAATGTACTCCCTGCCAGAGACTCTTGTCCCTTCTGAGTGTCTAAATTCAAAATAAGTCTTAAAAATGTTAATTTTTGATAAATCTTAGAACCTAGTATTTTTTTTTTATAAATCATATTATAATATATATATATATATATATATATATCTATATATATATATATATATATATATATATAAATGTTTCAACCTGCGTTTACTGTAGATAATTTAAATTTAATTATTTTGATTCCAACATTTTTATTTAAAAAAAAATATATTTATGAGTCTAACAAGTGTGATGGGGACAGTCGGAGGCACAAGTGGTGGCCTTGATTTAGTCAACTAAACCAATATTTTTAAAATAAATACATGTGAAGGAGAAAATTTACTTTTAAGACTACAGTTCCTAGGAGTAAGCATTTTGGTTGCCTAAGCTCAAGGCTCCTCTCTCGAGCACAACACGCACGCACTTGTGGCATAGACTATACGTCAAACAGTAGATAGGTGAATTGGATAGAACTCTATAGACAAGGCCAATTAATTATGAGGGTTAAACGTTATCAAACTTGATTGTCAAAGGCACTTAAACACCTAATACTTCTTTGATTTTGGCTTAACAGATATAATCGTATATTAATATTTTCCTAAATGAGGGTGGAAAATTTTGAAATTATCTGTTTCCTTCACAAATACAGTTGTAATTAAAAAAAAAAAAAACTGAAAATTAAACAAATGGTATTTAAATAAAAGTCTAAAATTACACCTAGATACTTCATTTCCCTTCGCATTCTAGTATTCTATTATCATACGGATTACGAATAGTATTATTAAATTCCGACAATTAACATAATCTTTTTTTAGAGATAGAGTATATTAAATTTATATGTCATGTACTTAGAACATTTCGTGATATGAGTCTAAATTTAACTGAGGATATTAATAACCACGAACCTCTGACCCCTGTTTTGGGTTGACCCTCTTACTCTCTCCCACTTTTGATAGATTCTACAAATGAGAAAAATAAACACCTAAATTTAGAAATTTTATAAAAACTAGGATAAGTTTAGAATGTAACTTTTGATAAAAGCAAATTTATACCCAAAATTAATCATTAATAATAAGCGGCGTATCAAGAGAGACTTTGAATCATACATATCTGTCAAGTGAGTATAAAATTTTTTATTTTTTAATATAAATTTGTAAAAATTATATTTGATAAAAAAAGATTTTATTATTTATATTAATTTTTAATTCTATTCTTGCTGGCCAAATGGTGCAAACGCCCAGGGCCATTGCTGAAAATAATAATAATATAATATAATAATTAATTCTATAAAAGATAATTTTTTTTTTTATTTCTTTAAGGGTCTTTTTCGGCATCTAAGGCCATTTATTTAAAATTATTGGTCCCCAATTCAAATGAAATAAATTTCTCTCGCTTCTCTCTAAGCAACGGATCAAGGGGTAAACGAGAATAGAAAAGTACAAAATTTCATTCAACAATTAAAAGAGGGATTAGGAAGAGAGGAGATGAGTCTCTAGGGCAGTGCGGAAAATTTTTTCCCCTCCAGTGAAAATCATTTTACCTTTTTTTTAGGGAAACAAAATTTTTGCCGCCCTGCCGAAAATTTTTTCCCCTCCCTTCAAAATTATTTTATCTTTTTCTTCGACATTCATGTATTGAAATGTCAATTAAGTGTTAAATTTTTCTGTTTTTTGTTAATTTTCACTTGCCTCTATAATTACTTACTTAGTAAGATTTTGAAACGAGTTTTTTTATTAATAATAATAAATAATTAACTAGGTCATGGGCGTACCCAGCGGGGGGACAGGGGGGGCAACTGCCTCCCCCTAGAAGCAAAAAAAAAATAATTAAATGTAATAGGGTAATGAAAAAATTAGGTTGTGGATTGAGTCTCTCTAATGTTAAAAACTACTGTAATTTAGATATAATTTTTTTTTATTATTATTTTTCGGGTAGGGAGGAATATATTGATAATTTGCTTAGAATTCCATTTAATCCAGGCTCGTAGCCAGGATTTTTTTCGGGGAAGGTTACTATAATTTCGTTCAATGACATTCATTTTAACAAATCATAACAAAGCTCTGTCAATACCATAAATAATGAAAGAAAATTTCGGAACCAAGTTTAAAAGAAAAAGATTTCGGGGTGGGGGGGGGGGGCTGACGTCCTTCGAGACCCCTCCCCCTCTGGCTACGTGCCTGATTTAATCTAATTTTTTTTATAACTTAATGTAATCTAAACATCAAATGCATCTTATATACTGGTATTTATTATATAACAAGTTAATAAAATTTGTCTTTTAAGATACTCCAAAGTATAGCGAATTTTTTTTTTTATTTCAATTAAATATTAATCTCATTAAATAAATGATAAAAGTAAAAAATGACAAAAAAAAAATTCTGAAAAATAAATATCACGTACATAAATATAATCTTAAAAAGATTAATTTCTCGAGTAGTCAATTAATAAAAAAAAAAAAAAAATTCTTGAAAGATATTTAGATTAAAATTTTTTTTATCTATAAAGAAAATCATTAGAAAATTGATAAAAAAAAATATTCTGATAAGAAAATGATACAGAGAATTCTTATAAGTAAAAAAAAAGCTATAAAAGTAGTTTCGAGTGGGGGAAAGATAAAAGGTGGCGCCAATGATAATGACATTTATTACTATATGAGTTAATTTAAGACACGTGGCCTGATGTAACTATCAAACTAATTTTTTGAATATCTAATTATATATATAATATTTTAATTTATTATCACTATAAGTTTTTCTTTTAAATGTGCAAATTAAACAAATAGAAATAATGTTATATTATTTAGTTATCGTCTAACAAGTGAAAAAGGTTATTTGGAAGAGTTTCCAAGTATGCGTCCAGACCTAGTCATTATACCTTAAGGGGGTTCAGAAGCGGTCTAAACGTACTTTAAAAAAAATAAGACTATTATAAGGAATTTTTCAATGCGGTTTTTTTAAATAAATTAAATTCATAAGAGATTATTGGGACATCGAGCTATAATTTTTTTAATGACTTATTATTAAAAAATTATCGTAATTAATTTTTTTGTTATCAAGCAAATACAAAAAAACAATCTGTCCCAATAATCTTTAATTTTTAAAAATGAATTTATTGTTATTATTAATCACATAGTAATTAAGAAATTTTTAAAATAAGCTTAGACGAATTATTTAAAAACTAACTGTCAAATTAGTTCAGCATTCTTGCAATAGATGGCAGGCAAGTCTAACAGACGATATAGTATTAGCCTATATCTGGCCTATATTTATATATTTTTATGCTTTTATAAAAGATACATAATATATAATAACATTTATAAAGTATTTATTGTTAAAAGATCAATGAAAATCAACCAAATGCATTAAATATTATTAGCTACCATTCTGACATCTCTTGGCAAATTTTTGAATTACTTGATTTTCAGATTTATTGGCGACTGAAATTGAAACAGTTTCGGCATCAGGCCCGTAAAAAATTACAAAATATTTTAGAAAAATAATTTAAAATTTGTATTACTTTAATTGAGATAGTTTGTAAATTCGGGATAAGAATTATTTTTGTAAAATATTTTGTAATTTATTTTCCAGGCCTGATGAAGTATTGCGATTTCACTTGCCAATAAATCTGAAAATATATTTTATTATATAAAAATATTAAAGATGTCCAGTATTGAAATTCATATTAAGTATCAATTTACCTAGTATAATTAATATTTTGAAACAAATAACAAAGTGTTTTATCTTACAAGCAAAAAAAAAAGCTTGTATTTATTAGTATGGCAATTAGTACGGTAATACAATTATTAGTATTTTGGTCCCCAATTTGTAAGTTAAGCAATGTAAATAATGTTGCCCTACGGATGGATTACCAAAGAAGAGATAAAAAAAAATATGATAAAATAAATGAAACAGTTGTCCTTGAGAGGCAACGATCCATGAGTCAGAAGGGGATTAAAAGGGTCCATCCGGGGAAAATTTCTAATAACGACTTTGTCTCTTGAGTTCATTTAAAATGACTAAGCTATCTATAGAAACAAAATTTGAACATCTGGGGTAGATCGTTGGAATGAGAAGTTCATTTCCACCCTGGATAAATAGAACGAAACCTCTGCCTATATGATAAGTCTATATCAACAGCCTCTATATGATAATAAGGGATGTTAAAAAAAAAAAAAAGATAAGGGATAATAATTGGGAAAATCCATCAACCCATTTTTAAAAGTGAAAAGGATAATTGGTGTAGAGTAATAATTGATTATATAATTATATATCGTTGAGTATAAAGACTTTATAATCCAAGGATCAGTGATTTGGTTAATTTAAATAAATTTATTATTTATAGTAGGCTTATCTTTAAACACTTCGATACCGAAAGACAATGAGTACTAGTAGTAGATAGTAGTAGTAACAATAAATAGTAGAAGGGGGAAGAACTACAAAAAAATATAATGAGACGGAGAATAAAAACAACAAATAAGAGCCATATCATACTTTGTAAATAATGAATTGGAAATTCATGTTAAATAAGGATGATCAATTCAATAAATAAACCAGTCATTGGACTATATGAAGACCTAATATTGCGTTGCCAAAACTTCCATGTCGAGGGCGTTGATGTAAATACTCGTTTTGAGGATCCCAGATTCCAAAAAAATGGGTCCCTCACAGTGCGGGGTTGAGGGGGCATCAGCCCCGGGCTCATTAAAGAAAGTGGAGCCGCAACCAGTGGCGTCATTTGGGGGAGGGGGCAGGGGAGCATTTGCCCACCACTCCCCAAGGGCTCTGATTTTTATAAAATTTTATATTATTCTAAATAAAATATTTCAAAAAATATCTAAGAGTATATAAACTGTACAAAATTAAACAATTAAATTAAATATCTTTTGGCCAAATTTGAGTAAATTTTAAGAAAAAAAAATGTATGCCCCCCTTAAGAAAAAAATTTGTCCCCCCCCAAGACAAAGCTGAAATGACACCACTGGCCGCAACGTTTACATTTTTACAAAAAAAAAATTGTTTAGGCCTATTCATATTAAATATTTTTTTTGGGAAAAAAAAAAATACTGTAATTGGAGAAATTATCCTCTAAGCTTTTTCCCTTTTTTTTTTTTTTTAAACCCCCCCCCCCCCCCCCCCCCCCCCCCCCCCCGGGGCCCCGTAACGCCAGATAGATTTAATAGCTTGATTTAAGTTTAAGAGACAACGGATTGGATAGAGGTTTGCTAAGAGAATTTTTTTTTGTTTACCTTTTCATTTTTTTTTTTTTTTTTTGGAGGGAGGGAATTCAAATTTAGGGCAATTTACTTGTAGAGTTAAACAATATCATCATTTTCTATTTAAGAAATCGTATAGCTTACACTACAATAGTGTAAATATCTCGCTTATTATACAATCTTTCATAAAAAGATATATAGTATTTTTATTGAAATAAAAATTAATTAATTAAATAGATACAAAGTTTCTATAATCCATCATTCAAATACTTCAAATTTAAATTTTTCCTTATCTCTAGACGTCAGTACTTCAATTAGATAGTAGCGAAATGGGTTGAAAATATAAAATTTGTTTTTTTACCTATAATATAAGATTAAAAATAAAATGTATTCTTATCTCTGACGTGAATAGACTATCAGTGGTAGGAAACCTGGTCCTTACAGCCCACTAGCGGGCAATTCCTGGTAGGCAGTAGTGGTCTCATTAATTAAAGGTATTATAGTTTTCTTTTTCTTTAATTTAATTAATTTAATTTTTAATTTTAACTTAAGGACTTAACAGACGCACTTTCGATGGATTGCAGAAATGCAGCATTAAATTAATTTCTCGTGTAAGCAAAGTATAAATCACAAGTAACTACTGTGCATATTTTTTCAAAAATTCAAAAATTAACAGTACCGAGTTGCCCCCGGGTGTGGCATAATAGGTAGCGTACCTACCTCCTATGCCAAACGTCTCGGGTTCGGACCCAGGCAGTCCGATGATTTTATTTAAGCCATTTGGATACCAGATGGCTTAAATAGAAATGCCTGAACCCCCAACAGATATATATTACAACGGTTATCGTCAAAGTCTTAAAGTTAAATGGCCTAAGTTGCCGAAAAGACTGTGCGAATGTGTGTGGAGTGTGAGTGTGAATGAGAAAAAAGTGTGAATGTTTAAAAAAAAAAAGAGTACCGAGTTTTGAGAAAATTAACATTAAAGTTTTTTGTTTTCATTGGATTATGTATAATTTTTTTATCAATTTTGCAAATAACATAAAATATAAATTTTTTTAGGACATATTTCATAAAAAAATTCTATTAATTATAGCATTTGAAACAATATTCCGTGCTTAACTCAATTTTTAATTTTTTTTTGGCGCTTGACACACTAATGCGTAACAGGGTCCATTTAATACTTCAATTTTCGTTTATTCAAATGTTCCATATAAAAGGATTAAATAAAATAATGAGGTCATGGTGAATTTAAAAATCAATATATAAAATTTTACCCTCGGTCTTTTCACTGTGCCCCAAGGCCGCCAATTTATAAAAGATAAACTCTTTATTCTTTGCTATCATAACAGATTGAATAGAAGAAAGAAAGATTTCTTGTATGAGATGGTTTTCAATTAATCCCGAATAAAGCGAGAGGAGGATGGGGTAGAAATAAATGCAACATGATTAGACCACTCTTCGAGGACCACGAAGGAGGCAAATTGGCCAACGGAGGTGGGGAAGATACAAAAGGACCAACAGCATCACCCTCACTTATATTCAACCGAAATTAACATGGCAGACCAGTTGCAAAATGAAATGTTATGCTTGTCTATCTCTTGTTATTATCTCTATTTAAAAGTCCATCCTTTTGCTTGATACTCATTCCATGATAAATGGATGATGAAGTACTTTTCTTCTTTATAATAAAACAGAAGGAGGACGAGGAATATGATACACGCTCTATTTTGTCAAAAGCACTGGACATGTCTTTTATGGAAAATTATTAAGATGACTCGGTCTGAATTAATAATTTTTATCTTATAAAGAAACAAAAAAAAGATAATTTTTTACTTTCTCTTACATATATTTATTTTAGTATAAATTTATATTGAGAAAGTATTGGAATCATGCCAAAAATGTCGAGATTTTGATAGAAATAAATGTTTTTAGGGTCCAAAAAATTGGGTCCCGCAAAATTGTCTGTGCTCAAGATCGAAAAGTATTAGAAGGTTGAAATTTTATATTTAAGTTAAATACTCCCCTCGCACGAGCTTTTGAACAAAATTGGCTAAAGAGTATTAGTACTTTACTGATTGTACTTTTTCAGATTTTTGCGATTTTCTCAAAATTCACTCAAACGATTTTGATTAAAATTCATAAATCAATTATATTTTAAGATGCTCTTCAAAATGTGTATTCTCATTTTGCCCTCAAAATCGTATTCTTGTACTTTATAGGAAAGATAGGGAGACGAAAAGTAAATACAGTAGAACCTCACTTAACGAGCACCTCTCATAACGAGTAATTCGCATAACGAGCAAAATAAATTATAAAAAAAAAATGACTCGCTTAACGAGCGACTTTTCGCATAACGAACGAGTACAAAACATGGACTCGTCAAAAAAAAAAAAGTATTTCCAATTAGTTTATAATTTGGCTTTTATATTTCCGCACTTTTAAATTTAGTTATTACAACTTTCAAAAAAAAAAAAAAAAAATTTAATTCATTGTAGGGTGTTGTTATCCTAGATTTTCTCAAACTTGTGTTTTATTGTTCCCCCCCCCCCCCCCCCCCACCCCCCCCCCCCCCCCCCCAAACTCCGCCCAACCCCCGCGTTTGGGGGCCCCTCCCCCCCCCCGGGGGGGGGTTTTGTTAAATGTACATGAATAAAAATTAATTGAATTAATTGTTAGAAAGATAATCAGGGAATAGATTTGTAATTTTTTGTGAAAAGTTTATTAAATCCTGGCAAAAATGTCTCCGAAGAAGCAAGAAAACAGCCAATAAGAGAGTATTTTTTCGACATGGAACGCATTATCGTATTTTACATTAATTTATATGAGAAAAATTGTTTCGCATAACGAGTGTTTTGCTTTACGAGTTTGATCCTGGAACGAATTAAACTCGTTAAGCGAGGTCCCACTGTATATGTCGGCACAAAAAATTTGGTGTGAAAGCACAGAACACAACTTTCAATTAAGGACTTTAAAATGAAAGAAAAAATTGTGTACTGAGCGACTAGACACCAGATTTTATAATTTTAAAAAATCTTATATTTCTATTAAAAATTGATGGTGTTACAGATAAAAACAAATTTTGGTAAAAAATAATTATCCTAACAAAATTTCTTGTTTTTTCGCTCACTTAAAAAAAAATTAGATGAATTTTATTATTAAGTGGATGATACGAGAATTTTTTTTTCTTTCATTTTAAAGCCCATTAAGATAATAGTTTGATCCCTCAGGGTTTGTATATTACTTTGAATGTGAAAATGAAACATTGATTCGGTACGTTTCATTTAAAACGTCATTAAGTTTGTCAGGGAAATAAAGGAAAGGAGTATCTAAAGAAGGATGAAGAGGAGGTGGAACAGCCAACAGCGGATATGACAGCTCAAAGAATCCAATCAACGCCAGATGGAAATTCATGGATCTGTTGCTGCTGCTGCTCCAGCAAAATTAGCCTCCGGCTTACCACCCCCCATCATCTCCTTCTCTATGATATAAGTAGATTAATAAGAACGACTTTAAAAGGTGGTCTTGGTTAAATAATAAATTAACCAGTAAGTAAGAATATTAAAGAGAGCAAGTTCTTTTTTAGTCTTATAAAATAAATAAATAATTAATTAATTTGTTGTTTTTTTTTAATGTATACCATGACAGGCAATTATTTTGTCTGTTTAGTGACTACCACCTGACAAATTAGCGGAATAAATTTAATTAATTAACTTGTTATAAATTAAATATAGATTCAGTTGAAAATGTAGCGTAAATGTCGAGATATATTTAGTTTCCACTGATATAATAAACATAGGAAAATATTTATATTTTGTTACCATGGCAACCATTTCTCCTATCTTTCCTATGAAGTAAAAGAGTAAAGCCAAACGTCGCGGGTTCGGACCCAGGCAGTCCGATGATTTTATTTAAGCTATTTGGATACCAGATGGCTTAAATAGAAATGCCTGAACCCCCAATATATATATTATTAATAACGGATATCGTCTAAAGTCTTAAATGGCCTGAATTGCCGAAAAGACTGTGTGAATGTGTGTGTGAGTGTGAGTGTGAATGAGAAAAAAGTGTGAATGTTTAAAAAAAAAAAAAAAAAAATTGTTCCGTACTGTCGGGAACTAAATATATGTCGACACAAAAAATCTGGTGTGACAAGCACAGAACACAACTTTCGATTACCGAAGGTAAGAGAAAGTTGTGTGCTGTGCCCCAGTCACACCAAATTTTTTAATTTCTCTTACCAATAAATGTAATATATAGTAAGAAAGTATTGGCGATCATAGCAAAAATTCGATTTAGAGAAAGAGTAAGTAAAAGTAAGAATCTTCTTACATTTACTTTCTCTTTTATATTATTTTATTGAAAGTTTTTGCTCATTGAGCATTTTTACCAATACTTATGATGATTTCTTTATCTGGCTATAGGCCAATTCAAAATATTTTATTACAAATTTTCCCCCCCCTCCCCCCCTTTCCCCTCCTTATGTTTAAAATTATTTAACGGATATTTGGATCTATCTTGTGGCGAGAGATTATTCAATAAAATAAGTTGAAAGAAATGTTTCACGCATGGAAAGGGAAGCGAACCCGCGATCCCAGCCACGAGAAACTAATCTCTTCTCTCTGAGCCACTGGTCACGGGCAAAATAATAAATTTAAATTTTCTCTTAAAATTGGATCTTACTTTCTTTATCTCCAGAAATTAAGAAAAATTAATCATAAATGAACCCTTGAAAATAAATTAGAGCTATAAATTCTAAAAAGAAGAAAAATTTTAGTTTCAAAACCATGTCCTCTTCTTAAATCTACTGATTAAAATTTGATAACGCAAGGGAGAGAGACACTCAAGCACGTAGAGCAACTCTCCTCCCCCTATCTCAAAAAGAAGATTCCCTAAAACTCTAAAAAGTCGTTTCAAAAAAAAAAAAAGTACAGAAAGTTCTTTTAGTATTTAAATATTTAGTCTAAGTAAACGCATAGGCAACTTATTCAAGTAACTGTCGAACGATTTCGCCCCAATTGAAGTAAAAATCTTTCTACACACTTAGCGAAAGATTTTGTAAATAATTAAAGTTTATTAACATAATTATCAGAATAAATATACACTGTTGAGAAGCAGCGATTTGTAACCGAAAAAAATCTGGTGTGACTGGTCGGACAGCACTCTTACTTTCGGTAATCGAAAGTTGCGTACTGTGCTTGTCACACCAGATTTTTTGTGTCGAGATATACTTAGTTTCCGCCGATATATTAAAACTCAGGATGTATAAGCATACGCGGCCCTGGGACTTGGGGTAGTTGGTAGCGTGCCTACCTTCTATGCTGAACGTCACGCGTTCGGACCCCAGGCAGTCCGATGATTTTATTTAAACCATTTGGATACCAAATGGCTTAAATAGATATGCCTGGACCCCTAATAGATATTTTAATAATTAACGGATAGTCCTAAATGGCCTAAGTTGCCGAAAAGACTGTGTGAATTTATGTGTGAATCTGCACTGTAAAAAAAATTTCGATGATTTTACAATTTTTTGTTGTAAGCAAATTTCAAGACCAATAGATACTAAATTTACTATACAGTTGAATTATATTTTTACAAAACTCTTTGCAAAAATCGTTTACAAATGCGTGGTAATTTTACTAATATTTAGCAATTTTCGAGTCCAAATATCTGTAATTTTACCAATATTTAGCAATTTTACAATCCAAATTTGTAATTTTACTAATATTTAGCAATTTTACAATCCAAATGTTTGTAATTTTACTAATATTTAGAAAAAAGAAAAAAATTTAGACTGGACCCATAGGTTATTGACCTTTAGGGGAGTCTCTACCTGGATGGAGTGAATAAATATTTTTATTTAATGAAAAATTCCTCCAGGATTTGAACACTGACTTTTTTGTAGAAGTCTTGCTCCTAGTCCATTTGACCACCGAATCACCTGTTAACTAATGATCTATCTCTGCTATTTGGCATTCAAGTATGACCTCATTGTAAACTATTTTTACTAAATAATAAAATAAAAAATAAACTTAAAGTTATCTTAATATTATTATTTTTGTATTATTATAACTTAAATAAATCCTTATAGTGCCAAAAATGTCTTTATTAAGAAAGCTAAAAAGCAGTCGAAACAAAGTCGGCCATGTTGGCCGTCTCACAGCCTTAAAAGGAAAATTACAATACCCTTGTATTGTAAAATTAGAAACCTTTTTGTAAAATTACAAACCGTGTTCTAAAATTACAATGCCGTTGTATTGTAAAATTAGAAATCGTATGGTAAAATTACAATATTTACTCTAATTTTCCAAGAGAATTGTAATTTTAAAATGTTTTTGGTTGTAAAAATTTTTTGAATGCATATATTTGTAAATTTAGTATACAAATGTATGGTAGTTATCATTTACAAGGAAAATTTGTAAATTTACTATACTAAAACATACTAAAATTAAAATTTTTTTTACAGTGTGAGTGTGAATGAGAAAAAAGAGTGAATGTTTTTTTTAAAAAAAATTTACATTGCCCTCGGACTTGGTATAGGGGTTAGCGTGCTAGCCTCGTATACCAAAAGTCGCGGGTTCGGTCCGATGATTTTATTTAAGCCATTTGGATACCACTCTTGAGTGTGAGTGTGAATGAGAAAAAAGTGTGATTGTTTAAAAAAAAAATTACATTTTGAATTTTGATAAATCGGTGAAAACTAAATATATCTGGACACAAAAAAAAATGATCGTGTGACAGAACACAACTTTCTCTTACCTACCTATTGTGTGCTGTGCGACCAGTCACACCATATTTTTTAGTGGAATTTCCGCCGCGATCCCGTATGTATAACTATTCCAAATAAAAATTTATTTATTTAATTTAGCCAAAAACATGTTATTTGTAAAACATTGAACCCTAAAAGAATAATTCAATATCTTTATTATTAATGTTTTGCAATGATATATTCTGTTATTTCTAATATATTTCTGAGAATATATACTTTTTATTTGTTTTTTAGCAATTTTCCATTCAAACATCTATTATTCTAGTTGAATCTTGTATAATGAAATATTTTTTAAATATCGTCCGTTATAGGCAGCTTGGAACGTATTGTTTCATAGAGAGTTTTTGGTCCATTCGTGTCACGTCCCTTTTGGCAGCATCCGCATCGTGGCAACCCCCAGGCACGTCTTTTGTAAAGAGAAGGAGAGAGCACAGGAGAATACCGAGAGAGCGAGCGAGAGAGAGCAATAGTGTTGAGGGGTGGGGGATGCGCCACCTTTCCTCTTTCTTCAGAAAAAAAAAATGGGAAGAAATTATAATTCTACTCGTCGTAGAAGATTCTCCAAATATTGCACTGACGTCTCTCAAGGAGATATTGATTTTATCCTTCCTCCTTCTTTTCTTCTTCTTTTTACTTCACCAACACAAACGTTCCCAAGACCAATAAGAAATGACCGGAGTTTAATTTTTCAACTTTCATAAAAAAATTAAAAAAAAGATCTGGTGTGACTGGTCGCTAAACACAACTTTCTCTTACCTTCGGTAATCGAAAGTTGTGTTCTATGCTTAATATATCTATTTGAGGTCCAGGCATTTTTATTTAAACCATTTGGTATCCAAATAAAATCTTCGAACTGCCTGGGGTCAGAACCCACGACCCTCGGTATAGAAGGTTAGCACGCTAACCCCTACACCAAGCTCGAGGACTTTCGAGACGTTCAAATAAATGATTTTTAAGGAAATTTAAATACATTTTCGAATATTTAGCATATCATTTCTATTTATTACAATTTTGTTTTGCTTTTGGATTTTATTAAAAATTGTTTTGTTTATAATAAATTTTTTTTTCTTTATCAGATATCAGATATTAAGGCGGGAGTCTCCGCTAGGTCGTTTGGAAGGGATGATTATTTGCCTAAGAGATGGCGACACCGTCACTCCATTCCTAGCCCCTGCCAGCCCTCAACCAGCACAAATATGATGTGACAACATAGGAATGCCCACGGGGCTTGGAGTAGTTGGTAGCGTGCCAACCTTCTATACCGAACGTCGCGGGTTCGGACCCCAGGCAGTCCGATAATTTTATTTAAGGCATTTGGATACCAAAAGAACAGTCTCCTAAGTTTTATGATTCGGGAGATATTCAATATTTTTAGACAGCAGTTTTTTCACATAAACCCGATTTACGGCTAAACGGTTTGGTTTGAAATACATTGCATGACATAAAGCATCTAAAATTGGCCGTAGAATCCAAATGTGCAATAATATAATTTAAAAAAACATAACTTTGATATGGATCACCGCAATTGGAACAAAAATATTTTAAATTTGTAGTTATCCACTATAGGTAAGAGAAAGTAAAAATTATAAAATAAATGTTTTTTTTTTTTAGTTATTTTTAAAATTTTTCTCACCAATAGTAGACTAAGGTCCATCCACATTTAACAAATTTTCGTGGTTGAAGATTTTATTCCCCAGATGTATAGGCCTCACTGAAAATAAAGAGACAGAATATTATTTTAAAGTGGCAGATTTTATAAATATAAACTGAGGAATAATGAGACGGGATCTTTGGTTTGGGGGTGAAAAGTGAAATAAAAAAAAATTTTCTTGATTTTTATTTAGAAATTTAATTTAAGCTTTCTGCTACTTCACGTATCGTTATATTTATATAAATTAGAAATTTAGTGTATGTGAAATTTTTTTATTGCTTTTAGAGTTCCATTGCTATTCCTTGCCACCCCTGAATTCCTAAGTGAAACTGTAAAAAAAAATCTGGTGTATGGCACGCACACAACTTTCTCTTACCCTTCGGTAGAGAAAGTTCACTTTGTCACACCAGATTTTTTGTGTCGAGATATATTTAGTTTCCGATAGCACCTTAGTTTCAAACTTGCATTTTAAATGTTACTGCTTGAAATAAACTATGTTATTTTTCAAAATTTTAATCTCATATTTGGACATTTTATATACAATATAGAATCGTAAATAAATACAAAATTTCATAAAAATTGGAAAAAAATTTTTAAATCGTAAAAAGTTTCAAGGGGACCCCCTTTTGAATCGAAATTAACATACAAATCCCTATAGGAAATTAACATTAGGCCTATGAGAGACGAGAACACATAATTTTCAAGTGAGAGAGAGAGAGAGAAATATATTTTTCTCCTAACCAATTAAAGACACAAATAAAATAAAATAAATGGAATTTAAATAATATTGATTTTTAATCTAATAAAAGAAAAAGATTTAAATTTGGTTCCATCAACCAGTTCTATCTTTCCTATGAAGAACAAGAGTAAAGTGGTCTTCAGAAGATTTCAACCAAAATGAGAATATACATTTTAAAGAACATCTAAAATAGTTGATTTATGAATTTTAAAAAATCCTTGGAGGGAATTTTGAGAAAATCGAAAAAACTGAAAAAGTACACAGAAAGACAGACTTTTGGCCGATTTTGTTCAAAAGCTATTTTGAGATTCTTCAAAGGACCAAGAAAAAAAATCAACCAGGCCAACCCTCCAAAAACGTCCCACACACAGACACACAGACACCACACACAGACCAGCGGGACCCACTTTTGGACCGGGGACCCAAACCCCACCCACTTGCCACCCCCGAAAAAAAAATATGCAATTATAATAAGATAAAATTGATTTTTCGAGGAAAAGCGCTCTTTAACCAGTTATCACCCTAATTATTGATATTAAATATTTTGTGAAGGATTATATTTTGTAAAGTGGCGAAATTGCATTTTGCAGGCGAGTGTTATTCATCTGGGGCAACAGACCAGAAAGCCGGGGCCAGAATGCGGAGTCACTCACTCTCCTCCCGGGCAGGAATTTAATATGTTTAAAATCCTTCCTTTCTCTTAGTCATTATGATTTAATCATCAAAATCCTCGGTGGCCTTCCGGTTCGATTTAATTTCTATAATTTTTTAAAATTACAAGGATGTCTAATCATATTTTTATGAATGAAACACTCCCCCTCCTCAGTAAAAAGTAGAAATTAAAATTATATTAAATGGTCACTGATTATCTAATTTCTATTGATAATCAGACAAAAAATTGAATTCATTGGTCCGTAAAAGCCCACCTACAAGGTTTTTTATTTATATTAATAATGAGAACACACACAAACTCGGGCCTCTAAAAGGATGTGAATTTATTTCATTTCTTCCCTCTGTTTACTCTATTCAACAATTCTATAGAATAGACGAATCCTTAAGCAAATTAATCCGAAATATACACCTTTTATGATCTATGCCGGATTTAACTCAATTTGTAACCAGATTTATTTTTTTAAAGAAATGATAGACAAAAAAATCTGTTGTGACTGGTCGCAGAGCACATAACTTTCTCTTACCTTCGGTAATCGAAAGTTGTGTTCTGTGCTTGTCACACCAGATTTTTTTATGTAGACATATGTTTAGTTTCCCACAGTACAGTGGCGGATTAAGCCTAATGCAATTTTGTCGGGGGAAGGGGCGGTTTTTTTTATTTTTTTTTTTTTATTTATTTAAGGACTTTGTCTGCATCTATGGACATTTAGACCCCTTTCCTATTTATTTAAATTGATTGAAAACAAATTCAATTGAAATGAAAGAGTGGAAATCATAATTTATTTAGATTACTAGTTTTTATAACTTTTTGAATTTCTTCTCGGGGGGGGGGGGGGCGATCGCCCCTGCGACAGTACGGTACATTAGAATTTCAAGATGTCAAATTTATAAGTATGGGGAAATGTTAATATTTTGTTACCATAGCAACCATTTCTCCTATCTCTCCTATGAAGTACTGAGTAAAGTGGTCTTCAGAGATTATATATTTTAAAGAGCATATAAAGAATAATTGATTTTTGAATTTTAATCACAATCGTTCTAGAGAATTTTGAGAAAATCGAAAGAAAAACTTGAAAATTATGTGCTCGATAATGGAGCTTTGAGTTTAATCAACCAAATCAAATTTTTAAAATAAATAAATCATCTTTTTTAATGCGCCTGAATAGGTTACTTTTAAGAAAACATGTCCGACGGCTAAGAATTTTGGTTGCCTAAGCTCAAGGCTCCACTCTAGAACATATCAGGCACTTGTGGTTCCGAGCAACCAAAAAGAATAGAAGGCGGCGAAGGATCTAAAAGAGAGTCCCTCTCAATAATTAGTTATTTTTCTTGAAGTTTTGTTTTAATGAGACCTCTGAGACTCAAATTGTCTTTTTTGTTTATAATTTTTTTTTTTAGAAAAAAATCTGGTAGGATTCTTGGTTACAAATTGAGTTCAATTCCGGTGTGGATTTAAGATTAATTTGCTTAAGGGGGTGTTCGATTATGGAAAAAAATAATCGATCATTTTTTCATAATCGATTAATTTTCCAAAATCGATTAAGTCCATTTCATTCGACCACTTTTTTTAAGTAAATTGTCCCCGCTTTTTTTATAGGGAAATTATCGAGTCTTTTTCATAATCGATAATGGAAAATAATCAATTAATCGATTATATTTTATATATTCGGTAGATAACCGACTATTTGGCACAGCCCTATTATGGGTTCATCTTTTCTATATAATTGTTGAATAGAGTAAATAAAGGCAAGAAATATTTTCTTAAAAATACTTGTATGAAAATTTTTCATTAAAATATTCAAACGATATACGGTACTGAATAAAATAGTATAAGAATTGATAAAGATTTTGGTGATTATAAAAATAAAATCCTGGCCAAATGAAATTGTTTTCCGAGGCCAATTTTAAATGTTAAAAAAAAAAAAACCTAATTTGTAGATGCATCAAAAACTTAATAATTTGTAATGATTCCAAAACTAATAATTTAAAACAAAACTTATAATTTTTACATATAATGAAAAAATCTAATACAATTTTACTCTCGATGGTATACAATTTTTTTAAAAAACTAAATTTTTCCCCCCCCCTCGAATTTTTTTTTACCAAATTTTTCACCCCGAAAATTTTTTTCACTATATTTTTTTCCTCGGGGTTTTTAAAATTTGGGGGGGGGCCCCCCCCTCCCCCTTCTCCCTGTGTAGAGTGTGAATGGGAAAATTTTTTAATAAAAAAAAAAAATTATAAATATTCAAATATCAAATCACGAGAAACAACTAAAAACAAAAAAAACCACCCCCACCCCCATATTTTTCCCTATTCAAAAAAAAAAAAAAATCTAATGCCGCTTATAAAAATGAGCAAAAAGCATTTTTCTTAAAATCCGGTCTCTAGTAATGATGTGTCCTACTCAGTTTTGGAATAAAAAAAGAAACATAATTTTTTTGAATATTGCATCTCTTTTTTAATAGATTTTAAATAGTTTTTACATTGTGTCTCGGCTCTCTTTTGCTTGAGAATAGAAATTATAACTGTAATAAAAGAGGCGATATATTAGTTTACAAATGACTGAAGCGATAGTATTATTAATTAATCATTAATGAAATATATAGGAATTTTTTTTTTTTTTTAGAAAATAATTTTATCTTCATAACTATTTACAAATTTAATCTAAAGTCCAAAAAAAATTTTACATATAGTACTTATCAAACAGATTAAATAATATTTATCTCGCTAGATAATATCCTGGAAATGGTTTTTATTCTCTTATCATTTTTTTTTTTTTTAGTATGATTCAGCCATAGCCAATTTCTATTTCATATTATAAAATAGGCTAATATTCTTGTCATTTGACATCGAAATTAATTAATTTATAGATAATGGCATGGAATAATCTCAGGTTGGTTGTATTTTTTTAATTCAATTGTTTTCCAGTTTGGGGATAATAAGTTAAGTACCCGAATGATTGTAAAAATACCGTATATTTTTGAAATATTTAGTAGAGAAGGTCAGAAAACTTATCCAATGATACTTAAACAAAAAGGAGACCCATGTCAAAGTGGATTTTCAAGTCATCTCTTATTGTCAAGTACTATATTTAGCCCAAAGTGGTGAAATAAAGGGTATGAATGCTATTTACTTCCAATGTTGTCTTCGTTTAACGACCTCTCCCCCCCCCCAGTTCTGTGAATTTTAAATTCTAAAAGTGTCTACTCTATTGTACAGTAAAATCTCAGGTAAACTTGACCGTTAGAGAGTTTGAATCAAAACCCTCAAAGTTCAGGGAAAAAAATAAACAGAGACCTCATTAACAAAATCAAAAGAATTGTCATTGGTTATAAATAAAGACAGAATTTCAAGCAAAATGCTTATTGTTATATTTTATAAGCAACCATTAGATATTTAATTTTCTACACGAATTATGCATAACTAAGGGTATTGAGATTGCTTTTTTTGATTTTAAAGAGGACCATTAACATTACAGAAAAGGGAGATTCTTATAGGAAAACAATCTGTAGAAGGCAGGCGACGCGGCTAGTACCTACATAATAAAATATTATATAGGTCTAACATAAAAGAACACAAATTATTATTCAGGTCTATTCTCTTAAGCAAAAACGTTAACTTTTATATGTGTAAACATCGTTAATTTATTTTAACACCTCATTGCTTCAAATTCCTATTTTGTAAGCAAAAACTTTAAAGCTAAAGCGTTAACATTTAGTCAATAGTGTTAAAAATTAATGTTATGTCCAGGGGGTGCTTTTAATATTTTAACGCCGTATTTAATGCATAAAATGGCGTCTTTAACCTAAAAAGTAAGGTTATGATTTTGACTGCTTTGGAATAAAAGCAACATGTTAACGTCGCTGTTAAAATTTGGTTTAGAGAATACCATTTTTTAACTCTCATGTTATTACTTTACTTTTTAACACCCATTTGTTGATGTTAAATTTTAATCAAGTCTATTCTTTAAAAACAGACGTTAAAATTTAAAATAAACAAATGGGTGTTAAAAAGTAATGGAAAAATCAATCAGAGTTAAAAAATGCTATTCAAAATCATTTCCTTCCCTCAAATAGCTATTCTGTAAACAAAAACTTTAAAGCCAAAGCGTTATCATTTAGTAAATAGTGTTAAAAATTAATGTCATATCTAGGGAGTGCTTTTAATATTTTAACGTCATGTTTAAAATAAAAATGGCGTCCTTAACCTAAAAAGTAAGGTTATGATTGTGATAGCTTTGAAATAAAAGAAACATGTTAACGTCGCTGTTAAAACTTTGTTTAGAGAATAGCATTTTTTTAACGCTGATTGTTTTTACATTACTTTTTAACACCCAATGGTTTATTTTAAATTTTAACATTTGTTTTTAGAGAATAGATCTGATTATGTGTTAATGTATCAATAAATAAAATAAAATAAAATAGAAGAAGTAATAAATAAAAAATAAAAAAAATCTCCCTATAAGAATTGCATTTGCTCACTGGCTGGTTGCCTACTGACACGGCTCACGCTTGAAATCAAGGGAAATGGAGGGAAGGCAATGTGCTCTTTTTGATTATCCCCTCTACAAGATATTCAGTTTTCACGAATCCTTTTAATTTTTTTCATATGAAAATAATTATATAAATGAGTCACTGAGAGCTTAAAATTTAATCCTATTAATAGGATAATTGTAAACAAGATAGGGTTTAAATAATAAAATTGTATATTTTTTTATGTTCTCAGTGTGCAAAAACCTCAAGGGGGTCTATTTGCCTACCACCCTTTTATATGTGAAAAAAGATAGCAAATAAGCTTTTCGAATAAAATTCATTTCGTTGTTTTGAGGATTAAAGGAAAATAATAAAAGACAAAGGATTCCAGGTGAAAATTACCGAATTCTTGGAAAATAATTTTTTCTTTTGAAATAAAATATTAGAATGTAAAATTTGTAATTAGATTAAAAAAATATATAGTATAGGTAGCGAATGTTTGTGTAATGACGGATATCTGGGCAAGCTCCTTTTCTCTTCATCCCCCTCCACCCTACATCAGATATTTCGTCTCTTGGCCAAGCGAAAATGCTGACTGAACTGCCTATGTGATATTATAATTCGATAAATTGAATCGGATCAAAATATAAATATAAATTAAAAAATATTAGTTTTTGAGATATATAGTATATATTGAATATTAGGCTGGAGATTCTGGGTTCGGTTCCCGGGGGGTCATGGAAAGGTCTGGAGGAACTAAAATGTATTGTTTTTTTTTTTTAATGTAATCATAAAAAATCGGCAATGAAGTTTTTTTATAATTTATTTTTTTTGAGGTCGCATCCCATAGACAATGAAGTTTTTCAGAAAACCACCAAAAGATTGTTATAAAAGCTGAGAAAATCGTGATACTGAATAAATATTAACCGTCTTACTATCTTCCTCCCCCTGTGGCCGAAAAGTTAGAGATGTTGACAAATGTCAATATTAATCATGTCAAAAATTCGATATCGAGATTTCGATGGATATACACGTTTTGAAGTCACCTGAATCCACAAAAGTGGGTTTCGCGAAAGTCTGTCAGTGTGTCTGTCAACAAGATATCTCAAGAATGAAAAGAGCTAGGAGATTGAAATTTTATTTTTAAGTTAGGTACCCCCCTGGAACGTGACATGAAACTTTTGAACAAAATCGACCAAAAAGTACTAGTACTTTACTGATGCAATTTTTCAGTTGTTTTTTTTCGATTTTCTCAAAATTCGCTCCAACATTAAAATTCAAAAATGAATTATTTGCATATCAGTTGTCAGATGCTCATCAGTCAACACGGCCAAGTCTCAAATGTATATAAAATTTATACAACTGATATGCAAATTTTGTATATTTTCTATATAATTTTGTATATGTTTATATATAACAACTCTATCTGCATCTCAATGGTGTGCATCTTGAGATTGCCAATAATGTAAGATCTGATGTTTTTTATAATTTAAAAAATATTTTATGTTGTTGTATTACAATTATTATTTATGCTCATTTCAGCTCTAAAGAACTGATGATGGTTTTATCTAATTAAACCCGAAACGTTTTCTGATTGGAGATTTTTATTCGATAGAGGCTCCTTTTTTGGCTGACATCCTCTCTTCCTCCATCATTCTAATTGCTGAACAACCACTTCTATTATCAAAATCAATTATTTTTTAGATGCTCTTTAAAATGTATATTCTCATTTTGTCATTGACAACATCTGTAGACCACTTTACTCTTGTACTTCATTGGAAATATAGGAGAAATTGTTGCTATGGTAACCAAATTAAAATTTATATTCTCATTTTGCTCTCAAAATTGTTTGAAGCACAACTTACTCTTGTATTTCATTCGAAAGATAGGAGATATGGTTGCTATGGTAACAAAATATACATTTTTTCCCATACTTATAAATTTTCTATCTTGAAATTCGAAAGTACAGTACTGTACTGCCGGAAACTAAATATATGTTGACACAAAAAATCTGGTGCGTTCAGTCACACCAGATTTTTTTATAGTAGGTTTATTTTTTACTTTACTCTTACTATATAATACTACTGGGAAATAGAACTAACTAGGTTTATAGTATAAAGGTAAATAAAGCCGCACAGAACCGCAGGTCCCCCTCCCAGTTTGGCATTCAATGAGTAAAGAAAAAATTTATTCTGATTACACATGATGACTTATCACAACTCGAATTAATTCTTTAAATTATTCCAGAAAAACAATCTGAATTTCTAAAGAATCACTTTTGGTAAAAATAAGAAAAATATTCAGGTGAGTCATGTGTCCACTTTTACTGAATCAATTAATTGATATATATACACGCATATAAAATACCGGTGTTTACTCGAATTGATCGATCCATTCACAAAGTTCACCCTTGACCTTCACATTGCTTTACAACTTGTACTTGGAACTAAGCAACCAAATAAATAACTAATCATAATTCAGTCACTTTAACTATAAGCAGCAAAGGAGTTTTATTTTGAAGGAAAATTACTCATCGGGTCTTCTTCTATGAGAAATAGGAATCTTTTTTTTTATGGAGCCTGAGAAATGAATGACTTGTTATTTCGAAGGAGCGCAGGGCACCATCGGCCTTTATTCATTATAGATTCATTTTTTTATAGATGCTTCTTCACATATGTTTCAATATTACAGTATTTTTTTTTTATTTTTAAGATTCAATATCATCGAAATTCTTTCGTTATGTAGGCAGAGATGTAACAGATTTACAATGTCGACAAAATGAACACTGAACTAGTTCACCTAATTAGTTTTATATTTTTACTTTCTCTTACCTAAATATATGTTAATAAAAAGTATTGGATTTATGGAAAAATTCGATGTCGGACTGATTAGTGTAGAAACAAAATATTGATATATGAGAAAGAGATAGTATATATCAAGGTATTCGGCAACGGCATACAAAATTAAATAAATTTCTAATTAATTTAGTAAAGTTTACTACCGTTATAATAAATTTATGGTTATATATCAGATTATTACTGAAAAGAGTATTTTATTGTAAAAAAATTTTATATTAATTAATTTTTTGGAGTATACCAGTTTAATTTTCATACATATAGCTTGAATACTTTATTTTTTAAATTATTAAAAATACCAAATGGATTAAATAAGAATGTCTGGACCTCCAATAGATATATATTTACAAATAACGAGTATCGTTTAAAGTCTTAAATGTTATATGGACCATTACGCATTAGTGTGTCAAGCGCCAGGTACCGAGATTTGTGAAAATTAACATTAAAGTTTTTCTGATTTACATTGTTTTGAATATATCATTTTTTTGGTCAATTGTGCAAGTAACAATAAATATAAATTTTTTTAGAACATGTTTCATAAAAAATACTATTAATTATAGCATTTGAAACAATATTCCGTGCTTAACTCAATTTTTAATTTTTTTTTTGGCGCTTGACACACTAATACGTAACAGGGTCCATATTATGATCATCTTTACGGCCATCTACAAACAAATTATTAGTACTCTTTGGAATCAAAATCGTTGGAGTGAATTTTGAGAAAATAAAAAACAACTGAAAAAGTACATCAGTAAAGTACTAGTACTTTTGGGTCGATTTTGTTCAAAAGCTTAGTGTCACGTTCCAGGGGGGGCCCAACTTAAATATAAAATTTCAACCTCCTAGCTCTTTACGTTCTTGAGATATTTTTGTTCAGACACACACAGACAGACGCCATGTCGCGAAAACCACTTTTTTGGATTCAGGGGACCTCAAAACGTGTACATCCCTCAAAATCTCGACATCAAATTTTTGACATGAACCCAATACTTTCTTTCTATATATACAGTATATTACATATACACATAGGTAAGAGAAAGTAAAAAAAAAATTCAATCGTAATATTTAATTATTACCTTGACTTTTTTTTATCAATTATTAAATAAATAATTTTTCTCACGTACTAAATTTAAATTTCAAACACTTAAAATTGAAAATCGAATTTTGTTATCTTACAAATCTCAGTGTATATTGATAAAAAAAAAAAAAATATTACAAATAAAAAAAAAGTTTATCAAAAAGAAAATAACTTGTTATCAATTGATCGATATTTTCTTTGAAAAAAAAAAAAGTCAAACGACAAATACAGGATAATTTTTTTATGTTTTGCTCACTCTCTTTTAATGAATGAATAAAATGAGTCATTTAAAATTTTTTTTTATATACTAATGAATAATAAGTAGAAGAAAAAAATAGAGGGGAAGTGAAGGATTAGATTTTTATAATAGAAATACCAAGGGGTTGATTGAGGATCAATCGATGGGGGCTCCCTTTCAATCGTAGGCCTATGTAATGGGCAGGCCTACGTTACACAACAAATGGGTTCTGAGAGAATTAAGAGGGTTGCTAGATGTCCTTAAGAGGGAAAAAATTATCTAGCTATTTACTACAGAAAAAAAAATTGTACTTTTTTAATACCAAAGTTTTATTTATAAGTGTTAAATTTATAGCACTTGTATGGTAAGGATTTTTTTGAACAAAAATTAGGTTAGCAAAAACATCAAAAAATAAATCTGGTGGGACTGGTCGCAGAGCACATAACTTTCTCTTACCTTCGGTAATTGAAAGTTGTTGTGCTTATTCCACCAGATTTTGTGTAGATATATATTTAGTTCGCGGCAGAAGACACCTTAGAATTCAAAAAATAAATTGTAACTATTATAAACATGATCAAATATTTATATTTTGTTACAATAACTATCATTTCTTTTCTTTCCTATGAAGTACAAGAGTAAAGAGTGCTTCAAACAAGTTTGAGAGTAAAATTATAATATACATTTTAAAGAACATCTAAAAAATATTTGGTATTTAAATTTTAATCAAAATCGTTAGGGCGAATTTTGAGGTAAATCGAAAAAAAAACTGAAAAAGTACATCAGTAAAGTACTAGTAATCTTTGGCCTATTTTGTTCAAAAGCTTCATATTACGTGCCAGGGAGGTACCTAACTTAAATATATAATTTCAACCTAGTAGCTCATTTGCTTCATACTTTATTTTGATCATAGGCAAATGACTTACATCAAGGACGAATACAATGGGGCGGGGTAAATGAGAGTAATTAACCCCCACCGAGATTTGAAAAAAAAAAAAATTTTTTTCGAAAAAAAATTTATTTTTATTAAAGGAGATATAGAAAGCAGAGGCAGCCAAAAATAAAATACTCTGAATGCTTAACCAATCAGCCGGAGACGTTTCGGTTTATTTACTATAAACCATCTTCGGTCCATTAATTGGTATATTTATGCTCAGAGTTAGTCAGGTGATAATTAATATACATTGTTGTAAAATATGTAGAATACTATTGTTCACGTATGTATATAATAAAAATTGGGCTTTGATGAATTTGATGGTTGTTTGTGTGAGTTTCAAATATATCTGAATATATTTGAAACTCATATATTTGAAACTCACACAAACAACCATCAAATTCATCAAAGCCCAATTTTCATTATATACATACGTGAACAATAGTATTCTACATATTTTACAACAATGTATATTAATTATCACCTGACTAACTCTGAGCATAAATATACCAATTAAAGGACCGAAGATGGTTTATAGTAAATAAACCGAAACGTCTTCGGCTGATTGGTTAAGCATTCAGAGTATTTTATTTTTGGCTGCCTCTGCTTCTATATCTCCTTTAATCAACAAAAATTTAAAAATTTGATTTGTATTTGTATTTATGCAGAATAAGCCTTTGAATAACCGAAATTAAGAAAAAATTATGTGCTGTGCGACCAGTCACACCAGATTCCCCCCTCCCTCCCGAGAAATACCTCTGGATCCGCCCTTGACTTACATACAGACAGACCATTTTGAGGCACCCACTTTTTGGACTCAATAACTTCAAAAAGTGTATTTCAAAATCTCGACATTGAATTTTTGATATGAATCCAATACTGTCTCTCTATATATTTATAAGTTCAAGAAAGTAACAGTAAGTCAATCGTATCCGGTTTAGGAAGAGAAATAAAATAATATTTGGATATTAAAAAAGTGATATCGCTGCTCGACAAATGATGCAATATTACATATTTAGAGTCTAGGAAGATATTAAAATACGAAATGAATCGGTCCCTAAGGATCCAAGTTTCACTTTTCATGAGAGTGAATATAAACAATACCTCTTCATAAATTTCTTTGTAGTCTTTTTTAGCCAAATTTTTTCTCCCAAAATGAATAAATTGACGACATATTCATTTGAAAATAGTATATTATTAACTAGTATTTGCTTTTAAAATTTTTTATCTTTCTTTTAAAATCTTTCATTAAATAGGATAATATAAAAATGTATTTCATCGGAGTTTAAAGATCACCCTAAAGTTTCTCTTACAAGTTAGTCATTTTAATAATCATAATGATTTTTATTGGTTTCGCTGTGCAATGAACTTGTTTCTGGTAATGATCCATTCGAGGTTGAGACCTTTCCTTATCAATATTCCTATGTCTAAGAAAGCCGGCGCTTTTCAAAGGCGCGGGATAAATAAAATAATTTATTCTGGAAGAATAAAATTGGAATGTGTCCTTAGAAAAGAAATTCATATTCCCTCAATATCATTACGTACGACATTGAAGACAAATCAACAGGAACTTTAATATTTAGATAGGTTTTTTACAAAGAAAAATAAATATGGATATCAGTCAATATTCGCTATTATAATATCCGATCCGTGAGATCCACGAATTCTTAGTTATATGTTAAATAATGGCAAGATCAATATCTGGAGACATTTTTGTTGTTTAGACAAATTTTGTTGGTTAGACAAATTTGAAAACATTTGATTAGAATTTAGATGCTTTCATTGGGGATTTATTTGGTTGGAATACAAGAGTAAAGTGGTCTTAAGAAGATTTCAAAGACAAAATGAGAATATACATTTTAAAGAGAATCTAAAAAAAAATTGAATTTTGAATTTTAAAAAAATCGTTGGAGCGAATTTTGAGAAAATCGAAAAAACTGAAAAAGTGCATCAGTAAAGTACTAGTACTTTTTGACCGATTTTATCCAACCTAAATAACAAGTTTTTATTATAAATGATAACAAAATATGGACCCTGTTATGCAATGGTGTGCCAAAGACCAAAAAATTCAAAATTGAGTTAAGCACGGAATATTGTTGCAAATGCTTTAATTAATAGTATTTTTTATGAAATATGTCCTAAAAAAATTTATATTTAATGTTACTTGCAAAATTGACAAAAAAATTTCATATAATCCAATGAAAACAAATAACTTTAATGTTGATTTTCTCAAAACTCGATGTTTGGTCTTCGACACACCATTGCATAACAGGGTCCATATAAATCATGAATCTGAAAAAATTGCTTAAGTAGAAAATCCGATCAGCATAGAGCTACAAAGTCAGATTTCGTCATCAAATGAATTTTAGAAACAGCGGAAGAAGAAATGTCAATCTTAGCTCGGGTAACCATATGTGAGCCATAAGTAGATGCATTGTACCCTAATAACAAAGTTGTTTTTATTAAGAAAAAAAATGGAATAACAGGAAGTTTAAATTATTTACTTTTAGCATTCCGCTAACTGCATAATTCCATCTCAGTTAATCAACACTTAAGTATTTTTTTTTTAAACGCCATGTTTCCCTTTTGTGCAGTTTTTTTACCTCTCTTTGCTTTGACGCTGAATCAGCAAATTCCCTTCGCAGATTGTCTACTTGCTGGGAAGCATTTGCTCACAACATCCGGATGAGAATGAGAAAATCTAAAGAATGTCCCTCTCTTTCTCCCTCTGATAAGCTTAAAATTATCTAATCATCCCTTTTTCGCATTGAATGTGCAAAAAAAAAAAAAAAAAAAAACAAGAGGTCAGACAGACAGAGAGGGGTTTTCCTCGTGCAAGACACATGTTCTATGGAATCAGATATCGGCTCTCAAGAGATATAAAAAAAGTAAAAAAATCACAAGCCATCAGAAGAGTATTCTCTAAGTTACACCCCATGCATATTTCTTTTCTTTTAAAAAAAAATAATGGTGTGACTGGTAGCACAGCACACGACTTTCTCTTACCTTGGATAATCGAAAGTTTGTTCTGTGCTTGTCACACCCAATTTTTATTTCGACATATATTTAGTTTCCGACAGTACCGTGCTAGTACTTTACTGATGTAGTTTTTCCGGTTTTTTTTTTTCGATTTTCTCAAAATTCGCTCTACAAGGGCGGATTCAGAGGTCTTTCTCTTTGGTGTGATCGTCGCACAGCACACTATTTTTTTTTAATTTCAGTAACTTAAAGGCGCAATCTGTACTTGTTTGCAAGAATATAAATACAAATCAAATTTTTAAGTATTAATTTTTAAAATTTTACATTAAAAATAAATTTTTTTCGAAAAAATAGTATTTTTTTTTTCAAATCTCGGGGGGGGGGGGGGGGAAGGTACCCCTTTACCCCCCCCTGTATCCGCCCTTGCCGCTCTAACGATTTTGATTAATCAATTATTTTTTAGATGCTCTTTAAAATGTATATTCTCATTTTGCTTTTGAAATCTTATGAAGACCCCTTTTGTACTTCATAGGAAAGATAGGAGAAATGGTTGCCATGGTAACAAAATATAAATATTTTTCCATGATTATAAATTTTACATCTTGAATTCAAATGTACCTAACTGCTCC
>JAKCPI010000338.1:0-39915 GCA_023213315.1 Euborellia annulipes | reverse complement strand
TCTGGTGAGACAAGCACAGAACACAACTTTCGATTACCGAAGGTAAGAGAAAGTTGTGTGCTGTGCGCCAGTCACACCAGATTTTTTTTACTTTCTCTTATTTTTTTTAATTCGTTATAGGCTATCTTATTTGGTTAACATTCTCTCCTTGTATTGATCTAATCGTTGTTCAGCCATTCCCTCTCACCGACAAAATTTATTTATATTTTATTGAGTACCTACTGACCTTTAAAAAAAAAGAGTTTAAAAAATGTATATTTTACATCTTTATTTCTTTTATTCTCATTTATCGATAGAACTAAAGAAAGGTTTGGTTTTCAGCATTAATATAATATATTGATACAATAGGCACAATAGAGACAAGTTTACTATCGAAAACTAAATATATAAGACACGAAAAATCTGATGTATTAACCAAAAGTAAGCAAGCCATCTGAAAAAGAAGAAAATATTAATAATAAAGGAATATTTTTACTTTCTCTTACTTCTATATATGTTAATATGTATAGAGAGAAAGTATTGGATTCATGTCCAAAATTCGATGTCGAGATTTTGACGGATATACACGTTTTGAGGTCCCCTGAATCCAAAAAAGTTATTTTCGCGATATGTTCTGTCTGTGTGTCTACTATCTGTGTGTCTGTCAACAAAATATCTCAAGAACGAAAAGAGCTAGGAAGTTGAAATTTTAACTTAAGTTATACCCCCATGGGACGTGACACGAAGCTTTTGAACAAAATCGACCACAGAGTACTAGCACTTTACTGATGCACTTTTTCAATTTTCTCAAAATTCGCTCCAACGATTTTGTTTAAAGTTCAAAAATCTATTAATTTTTTTGAAATGTATATTCTCATTTTGCCATTGAAATCTTCTGAAGGCCACTTTACTCTTATACTTCATAGAAAAGATAGGAGAAATGGTTGCCATGGTAACAAAATATAAATATTTTCCAATGTTTATAAATTTTACTTCTTGAAAATCGAATGTACCTTCGGAAACTAAATACATGTCGACACAAAAAATCTGGTGTGACAAGCACAGTACACAACTTTCGTTTACCGATGGTAAGAGAAAGTTGAGTGCTGTGCGCCAGTCACACCAGATTTTTAAATATATCTCATTTTATTGCAGAAATAATATGAAAATTTTAAAAATCAAATTTATATTATTTCATATAGCCTATTGTATTCATGTCAAAAATTCAATGTCATGATCTTAATAAAAATTCACCTTTTGAGATTTACTGAGTTCAAAAAAAGTGGAATCCCCAAAATAGTCGGTATGTTTGTTTGTATATCTGTTAAAAAATATTTCAAAAACGAAAAGAGCAAGAAGGTTGAAATTTGAAATTAAGTTATGTATCCCCCTGGTTCTTAACACGAAGCTTTAGAACAAAATCGGATTAGACTCACAAATTGTGTTATTAAAATAAATCATCTTTTTTAAATGAATTGTTGTGGTTATCAATAATTTCGTAAGCTTAGCATTTTTACCTCGACAGTTAATAATCGCCCAGACTATAAATTTCAATCTTCCTGGTGGTTCCAGAACCAAATTAGGAGTCCCAGTTCGGCTTATTAAATTAGTATATAGCTTATATATACAGAAATTATTTACGTTCTATTTACTACCTATTTACTTTATTTCTTACTTTGGAGAAATCTCCAGTGCTCAGAAAACAAATTTATTCTGTTTCTTCCTGCGGAGGCTCATGGTCCGATTCCGTTGGTTGGACAGGCAGATTGTCTAATTCCGTTTCTTGTTCTGTACTTTCTAAAAATGAAACAAAAGATATTATTATTTTTCCAAATTCTTTAGAAAATATTTTTTCAAATAGATTGAAACATATACCTGAATTTGGTTCAGGAGGTTTCTCTTCAAATGAATTAGGAGGAGACATACTTAAAAATAGATTAGGAAGTATATCTAAATATAGATTAGGAGATGATATATCTATTATAAATAAAAAATTAGGTACATAACTATTTGGTTTAGCTAAATCCAAATCTCCCTTATTTATTTCTATTAATTGATATGGAATTTTAAAAATCCGATTTGGTATTTCCAAGATTTCTTTAGGAATTTTCCATAACGCGTTATGAATTTGCAAAAGTTGAGGAGTTATATCGAAAAATCTATTTTCTAATAACTGCGCTGGATTAGATCGAGGACGTGTCAAAAGATTTGGAAGTATTTTAATTGGTGGTCGAAGAGAGGCTGAGACTCTAGATCTCGCCCAGGGCTCATGATGAAACGGTACAGGTTTTGCGTCCAACTCCCCTATACTAAAGAATATTCTTTCACGCTTGCCTCCAAAATTCCGAGGCTCTGGATTTTTCTTTTGTTGCATTGAAAGCTAAAACAAAAAATAAAAATTTACCTTATTATAAATTGAATCATGTTGGATTATCATTGTATTTTAACATATAATTTTTTTTTTTTTTAATAATTTTTTAATAGACCTACGTTTATAACATTTTTTTTTACAATAAAGTTTTTTTACAATCCAAAGAATTTACACGTAATAGAGGCCCATCTGTATTTTTAAATATTTTATCTAAATTTTTTCTCAGAACGATTCTTTAGGCTGAAAGTCTATGTAGATTCACAACCCTTAAAAAGTTAACTGTTCGATTCCCGTACCGCTCTTGTAAATGATCAAATTTATTTAAATTACCTTTACTATTAATTAATTTCAATAATGGATCAAAATTTGG
Organism: Euborellia annulipes; assembly: GCA_023213315.1. Taxonomy (NCBI): domain Eukaryota; kingdom Metazoa; phylum Arthropoda; class Insecta; order Dermaptera; family Anisolabididae; genus Euborellia; species Euborellia annulipes. Next base: position 37,195 of record JAKCPI010000338.1, on the reverse strand, counting down.
AAGTCTTAAAAAAGGCAACAATACCGTTTTTATTTTCTCTTTAATTTTTTTTTTTGGCATTTTCGTTATCTTATTGTATTTTCTTGAAGTAATAAATGTAAGAAAAAATGCATCATTCGGCAATATGATAAAATTGAAGAGATGTTAACGATAAAATATAGTCACTTTTGGGGTATGAGGGCATAGGCGTAGCCAGGGGGGTTTGGGGTTCAACCCCCCCCCCCCCATATGATACCTAAACCATGACTAGATATTTAAGCTTTATAATAAAGGGTAAGAGAAAGTAAAATATAATAATTTACTCTAGCTAAAAAAAAAACAAAAACAAAATGATTTATAAATACCCTAAAATAATCTTAAATTTTTCAAATGTTTCAAACATTTGAAGAAAAAATTTTCTTGGACCCCCCCCATCAAAAATTTCTCAAAAATTTCTGGCTACCCCAATGTATGAGGGTATAAGTTGTCATGAGGTGTTGCTTTTTTTACCTCTATTACAATGAGTATTAACATTATGCTATTTAAAAAAAAAAAAAAAAAATTGTTTCATGGATAGTAAGACTTATCAGCTAGTTATCTTACCCAATTTATGTAATTATCATCAAATAAATCTCCGTTAATCAAAGCGCAATTGTTGATTAGCATAATTGCAAGGGCAGATGATATACCTAGATTGAGATTCATCTTGACGATGTCAAATTCAAATTTCCTCGCGGATGCTATTTGTTTAGACACAATTTATTTTTAAAAAATTACGAAATAATTTAACAGTAAAACATTCTACCTTACCTTTTATACAAATTTTCTTAAAGTCCCCTTCTTATAGTCATGAAGTCGTGCCCTATTCCCTCCCTTCATCTATTCTACCATATCTTTATTATCACACCTACATCAAATAGAATATTATAATTACCTGGTTTTATCCATTCTTAAAAAAACTGAATAAGTAGAATAAAGGATACAGTGGTTGGCCCCCTTAAGCATTTTTACCTTTTTTTTAAATTAATTTCTGCTAAGCCAACAAAGCAATCAATTTGTAAATTTTTTATAGGAACTCTAAAATTATAGTTATTCTGACTTATTACAGAGAAATGATATTTTCCAGCCATTTTTTGTTAAAGATACAAAAGCCAAAAAAGTGTTCAAAATTTCAAGCTTTTTTCATACTTGAGAAATTTTGTTCCACTTACAATTTTACTGGTTCTACGTTTTTGGACCACTCAAACTTTTTGGACCAATCGAATTATTGAAAAGATAACAATAATTTCTATTTAGGCTATAATATGTTATTATAGACCTATCAGATAATTTTTAATTGAGAGACTTTTCTTATAATAAATATTTATTTAATTCGTAATTATTTCATCATTATTATTTAATAATTTAAATTAACAACTTTTTCAAACAATTATTAAGATTTTTTTTTGAGATGTAGGTCTTATTCTTTGTTTATTTGATTACAACCTATAGGTGGTGGGCAAAGTTAAAAAAACATTAGGGCTAAGGGCGGATACAAGGGGGAGGGTAAAGGGGTAATACCCCCCCCCCCTGAGATTTGAAAAAAATACTTTTTTTTGAAAAAAAAAAAAATGTATTTTTAATGTAAAATTTTAAAAATTAATTAAAAATAAATAAAATTAAAAATTTTATTTATATTTATATTCTGGCAAACAAGTACAGAATGCGCCTTTAAATTGCCGAAATTAAGAAAAAAATGTGTGCTGTGCGACCAGTCACTCCAGATTACCCCCCTCCCCCGAGAAACACCTCTGGATCCGCCACTGATTAGGGCTGGCCTTGTATACCAAGGGTCGAGGGTTCGGATCTTAGGCAGTCCGATTATTTTATATGTTATACTGAATACCAAATGGCTTAAATGATAATGCCTGGACCCCCAATAGATATATTCATTAATAATGGTTATCGTAAAATTCTTATATGGCTTAAGTTTCCAAAAAGGCTGTATGTATGTGAGTGTGAATGGAAAAAATGAGTTTTTTCTAAAAAAAAAAAAAAAAACATTAATTTTTTTTGTCGATTAAGAGCACCTAAATGAAAATATAGGGTTCCTGGGCGAATATATTTGTGAAGGGTGGGGGGTGAATTTTAAAATGTGAGTGCTGTTTTTACTTTCTATTATCTATAGGCTATAAGTTAAGAGATAATAATATATAAGAGAAAAAGTAGGCCAATTGTGCTGGTCTCGAGTTTTTGACCGAAATACTTGTTTTTAGAGTTCTTCCAAAAAAGTGAACCCCGAAAAAATTGCATGTGTGAACAAAATATCTCAAGAGTGAAAAGAGCTACTAAGTTGAAATTTTTATTTAAGTTAGGTTATCGGGCAAGCAGCATAAAGCTTTTAAATAAAATCGGTCAAACAATAATGATGTACTATTTGACTTTTTTAATTAATATAATACACTTTTTTAGTTAGCTATGAAGTTTATTAATCTTATCATTATAGGCCTAATTTAAAACAAAATTTCCTATCAATACATAGACCTACTAAATATATAAGACACGAAAAATCTGATGTGTTAACACATGTCATATGCGGTCTGACACACCTGATTTTTAACATTTATATGAATAGAGAAAGGAATGTAATCTACATTGATTGTTTTAATAATATTTGATACAATAAAGATAACAAAGAATAATATTAAATTAATTTATCCTTAATTATTGGTATAAAGATGTCAAAAAGTAAACTAGCCATCTGAAAAAGAAAAAAAAATAATAAATGAAAATTTTCAATATAGGTCTATCATTTTATTGCAAAAATAATATAAAAATTAAATTCCTATTCTAAATGTTCTATTACTTTCTCTTACCGTTATATATATAGAAAGAGAGAATGTCTTCATGTCAAAATTTGATATCGAGATTTTGTTAGAAATACACGTTTTGAGACCCACTGAGTTAAAAAAAAGGAGGTAAAAATATCGCAAAATTGTCTGTCTGTGTGTTTGTAAACAATATATTTCAAAAACGAAAATCAGCTTAGACTACAAATCCAAATTATTAAAATAAATAAGTAAATCATTTTTTAAATAAATTCTTGAGAATAGCCAAAAATAAGGAAAAAATTGTCAGCTATTTTGTCATATTGGATGGGAGAAAGTAACTATTTAAAACATCTGTTGATTGTACTGAAGATGATTCCACATCACTGGGGTCGAAATATTTACAAATAAACGGATAATATGCAAAAGTATTTATTATTTGGCCGACTGTCTTTATAATAAAATTGAAAAAAATTGTTTTGAATATCAACAATTCAGAAAGCTTAACGTTTTGGTTGCCTAAATTCAAAGCCCTGACAGTTAATAGTCGCCCCGACTATAAATTTCAATCTTCGTGGAGGTTCCAGAACCAAATTATAATTATTATAAATAAGTACATATATTGGAATTGAAGTATTCCCAAAAAATCTCCATAATAAAAAATAGCTGGACTGATTATTTAAGATTATGAATCAAAATTTTTAATTACGGGCCATTCTTAACGTTCGGCAACACAGAGACGACTTCGAAAGACGGATCGAGCTAGACAAAAGCCTTTCATTTCATTTTCTTATAAGGTTGATAATAGTAACTGCTAATGTAGAGCATTCAGGTTAACACCTACAACTTGATCTGGCTCAATAAATTTTCCACTTTTCTACCATACATTTTTTAAGATTTATCAATATATTTAATATACAGTATATTATATTAATATAAATATACTTATTTAATTTCTTACTATTTGAAAGTTACTTTAGATGCTCAGATAACAAATTTACTTTGTTTACTCCTGCGGATGCAGATTCCCCGATTCCGTTTCTTGGCCTGTAATTTCTATAAATGGAACAGAAAATATTATTATTTTTTCAAATTACCTCAAAGGTATTTGTTCAAATAGATAGGAAGATATACCTGAATATGGTTTAGCAGATTTCCCTTGATATGCAAAAGGAGATATACCTGAAAATAATTTAGGAGATATAGGCCTACCTAAAAATGGAGTTATACCTAAATTTGGCAATTCTGGAAGATATACCTGAATTTGGTTTATTAGATTTCCCTTCAAATGAAGATAAAAGACCAGTTTTAGCTAAATCGAATATTTTTAATGGTAGTCGAAAAAATCTTCCCTGATACCCCGGGAAGTCATCTTCTTCAGATTCGGGCTCAATATTAAACGGTAAAATATTCTTTCTCCCTTCCGAAGTAAAGATGAATTTGTCAGGCTTGAAACCAAATTGCTGTTGCATTGCAACCTAAAACAAAAAAAAAAATGAAAAATTTTTTAGCACTATTATAAATTAATATATGGGTCATTCTTTCTCAAAACAACCCATAATAATGTGGAGTTTTTTCAATTAGCTGCAAATATTTTTAGGTAGATAGGATACCAAATGGGTTAAATAAAAATGCCTGGACCCCACGAAAGATATACCTGAATTTGGTTTATCAGAATAATTTCCTAAAAAAAGTGTAATGTTTTATACCTCTGTTACAATTATAAAAAAAAAAAATCGTTTTATGGATAGTGAGACTTAAATACATAAAGAATGATAGGCTAATCAGATAGTTATCTTACCCAATTTATGTAATGATCATCAAATAAATCTCCGTTAATCAAAGCGCCATTGTTGATTAGCATGATTGCAAAGGCAGATGATATACCTAGAATGAGATTCATTTTGACGATGTCAAATTTGTTTAGACACAATTTATTTTTAAAAAAATACGAAATAATTTAACAGTGAAACATTCTACCTTACCTTTTATACAAATTCTCTTAAAGTCCCCTTCTGATAGTCATGTAGTCGTGTCCTATCCCCTCCCTTCATCTATTCTACCATATCTTTATTATTACACCTACATCATTTAGAATATTATAATTACCTGGTTTTATCCATTCTTTAAAAAAACTGAATAAGTATAATACATCAGAAAAGTTTTTTTTTTTCCTTTATTCTCGGCGGCCTTTTGTAGAAAAGTTTTAGCTCACTTCGCATATATTCGCATATATTCAAAAGCTTCGTGTTGCACTCCAAGGGGAAGTTAAAAATAAAATTTCAAGCCCTTTTCGGACTTGAGATATTTTGTTCCCACACAGACTGACAGACCATTTTGCTTGTTCCACTTTTTTGGACCCCTTAAAACTGCGTATCAAAATCTTGATGTCAAATTTTTGAAAAGATTGCATTAGTTATTATATATAATATGTTAATATAACTTATAGACCTATAAGATAATTTTTTCATGAGATTTTTATTTTTTAAATACAGTCGACTCATTCGAATCTCAATAATCCGAATTTTTCGATAATTCGAAGTTTTCAGCTGTAAAATTTGGTAATCGAAATAAATCCTCTCTATGTATTTAGATAGACTACAATAGACTTCTGCTAAATTTAAGTTAAATTTTTTATTTTTTGCTTGCTGCCTATATCGTCATGCTCTTATTAATTACACTAGTCGACAAAAATGAACTTTTTTCTTTCACAAGAATGAAGATATGAAATTCTAGAAGTATTTTTCATGCTGAATTCAAATATCAATTCAGTTTTTCCCCATCAGGCATAGTTTTAGAGATATAGAGCAAAATAGATTTTAATAGAAAAAGTGCTCTAAAACGGCTTTAATTTAGAATGTTCAAATTATTTATAACGCGACACCCCGTCATATCATGCACTTGTTAAAATACATATAAATTTTAATTTCATCCCAATCGGAGGTCATTTAGACGTGCCGCAAACGGCTTAAAGTTTTAAAAAATCGAAATTTTCGAGATTTTTTTTGCTTTGGTCACCCCTAATACAATTTTAGATATCCCTGAATGCAAAAAACATATATGTACGATATTCTATAGTTCTTTGGCTTTCTAAAAATCATTCATTCATAAAAATCTGCTAATTATTAATGAAATTATTAACAAAAACGTCAGCAAAGAAAAAACACAAGTACACTCACTGGTCGAAAAAAATGGACTTCAATTGAATTAAAAAGCGAACCCTAACTACGAGAAGCTAATGTTTCCTCTCTGAGCATCGAGTCACGGGCCCTAACTTTATTATATATTATTAAAAAAAAATATTTTTTTGAATCTCATATCTTTCTTTATACTTGTAAAAGAACAAGAGGTCCATTTTTTTCGACCAGTGAGTATACTTGTGTTTTTTCTTTGCTGACGTTTTTGTTAATACAGTAGAACCTCGATTAGTTAAACCTCGCTAAGTTCAAAACCTCCGTAACTTAAAAACTTTTTCAATTCCCTTCCCTTGACAGCGTAAAACCTCTATTACTTAAAGAACAAAACCTCTGTAACTTAAACAAATATTTTGATCATAGCCCTCGATAACTTAAAATAATCTTTTGGTGACCTCTATAACTTAAAGTATTTCTTTACATATCATTGAAAAAATAGTTGATGCAGAAAATCAAAAATACATGAAGCAGAAAAAAATTACTGATTTTTTTGTAAATAAATAAATCTATTAATTTAATTTATATTTAACTAAAATATTCTAAATAAACAAATAGATCAAACGAAATTCCTTTTTCACTCACGTGCCCAAAGTCAATAAACCTCGGTACGTTAAAAATTATATTCAATAACCTCTCTAACTTCAACTCTCGATAAGTAAAAAACTCGATAACTCAAATTTCTAACCGTTTCCCTTGAACTTTAACTTATCGAGGTTCTACTGTAATTTCATTCGTTTACCGAAGGTAAGAGAAAGTTGTGCCACCAGTCACACCAAATTTTCGGCTTTTTTTATTACAGTAATACACTTTTTTACTTTCTCTTACCTAGATGTATATGTTAATATACATATATACAGTATATATGCGAAGATGTGTTTTCTCGGGTTAAGTCGTGTGTGATGTTGAGATTTACTCGACTTTTCGGCTCTCCTTTTGGAGCCATTTTCAAGAGTATGGGTTTAGGGGAATTGTTGAGGTAGTTTGTTTACGGGGTCGCAGTCTTGCTGGTGCTCAGGTCAATTTGGTGGATGCCTCAGAGGCTTGGTTTAGTCTCTGAGAGCTGGAGGAAGGTTGAGTGTGTGTAATTGCGTTTGTGTTCGGTTTAGGTTGACTACGGGGCCTCAATCTGCCTCCCCAAGTCGACGTGTTATTGGTTTGGTTAGTGGATGTGATAGGAGCTTGGGTTTGTTTCTGAGATTTAGATTGGGTGTGTGTGTGTATGTGTGATCGTGTCTGTGTTTAATTTGGGTTGACTTTGGAGCCAAAATCGGCCAAAAAGAACTAATACTTTACTGATGTACTTTTTCAATTTTTTTTCGATTTTCTCAAAATTCGCTCCAACGATTTTGATTAAAATTCAAAAATCACTTATTTTGCTCTTTAAAATGTTTATTCTCATTTTGCCATTGAAATCTTCTGAAGAATCTTCTTGAATTCATTTTTGATAGGCCGCCATTTTGTAATGAATTGAGATATAAAAGTGAGATCAAATATTACATTGTCAGGAGATATACATATATAAAAAATTTCAAAGCTCTAGGTTATTTAGAAATGGCCGTAATTTAGATTGGTAGATTTGTCGGACCAAACAATGGAAAAGTGATCAGGAGGTCGCTTTTTTGAATTTATTAAATTTTTAATTATTTTGAATAGCAGATTTTGTAGTGTAAAGTCTATTTAAAACACCTCTGCCAATGCTCAAAAATCTAAATTAATTATAAATAGGAGACATGTTGATTATAAAGTTTTACCCCCTCTTTTTTTGATCGGCCATTTTGATATTAATTGAGATACATAGATAAGACATCAAATATTGCATTGTCACGGGAGTTACATATGTAGATAAAATTTCAAAGCTCTAAATTAAGTAGAAGTAGTCATAATTTCGATTGGCAGATTTGTCGGAAAAAAAACAGGAAAGAAAGTTAAATAAAAGTTAATAAAAGCGTTAAAAAAAAAATATTGATTTTTCATTCTAATATTTCTTTTATTCACTTATTATCGATACAACTAAAGAAAAGGGTAGTCATCACTTTTATTTGGAACTAAATATATAAGACACGAAAAATCTGGTTTATTAACACATGTGATATGGTGTCAGAAACACCTGAATTTAACATTTATTTGGTAGAGAAGAGATGTAAACTACATTGATTGTTTTAAAAATATTTGAAACAATAAAAGATAATATTAAAATAATTTTTCAATTTCGTGAATTAATGGAACAATGTTGCTAACAAGTAAGCCAGCCAACTGAAAAAGAAGAAAATAAAAAATATTAAATAAATATTTTAAATATAGGTCCGTCATTTTATTGCAAAAGTAAGATGAAATTTCAAACAATCAAATTCCTATTCACAATGATTCAATCGGCAAAGTCATGAAAATTTAGCCTCATTTTGCACGAATTATTTATACTAGCCGCGCCGCCCGCCTTCGGGGGCTTCGCGTAAAGCAGGGGGCTTTGCCTCCCTGAATCTCCCTTCACCAAGCCCCGCGAGCTAAACAAAAGATTTTTAATGTACACAAATGAAAAACATGAAAGATAATAAGATGAAATAATAAAATAAATTTAAAACGTTTTAAAACCCTGAAGTGCTATTAACTAAAACGTATGTTTCCCTGAACCAGTTTTTAATCCTGAATACGTATATGTAATTATTATTTTTCTACGACTGTAATTATTATGCGTACGGATAACGGACAGACCAACAGACGGAGACCGGAATATCTTCATAAGCTCTCTTCCTTACGACTTGTTAGTATTACGTACAGTTGCACCTAAAAATCCAAAAATTCTTCCCTGAGAAATGCCGTCTTCATCAGATTCAATATTATATGGTAAAATATTCTTTTTCCCGTCCAAAGTAAAGATGAATTTGTCAGGCTTGAATCCTAATTGCCGAGGATGATACTGTTTCATTGCAAGCTAAAAAAAAAATGAAAATTTTTTTAGCACTTTATAAATTATATAAATTAATACTATAAAAAACACTATACGGGCGTTACTTTATCTACTAATTGAAAAATCGCGGTCTTAAGCAAATTTTATATAATACATCTTATTATTACTGAATAAACAATATATTAGCTATTCTTTGCACGCCATCGCTTATATTGTAATATTCAATTAAATGCGCTTCAAACACCTCTATGCACAGTCCCCTGTCGTGCACCATTTCTAAAATTATGAGTCTTAATCATTAATAGTCATAGTCATAGTCATTAATAATGACCAATTTTTTTTTTTTGAGTATTATTATTTTCTGAGTAATATAATCATTAATTATACTTTAATACATTTGGCATCTTTATAAAATGCAATCATATTTTTACTATCTCTAACCTATATATGTTTATATACTGGTACATAGGGAGAATGTATTGGATTCATGTCGAAAATTCGATGTCGAAATTTTGATGGATATACATGTTTTGATGTTCCCTGAGTTCAAAATAGTGGTTTTTGCAACTTGCTCTGTCTGTCTGTGTTCAATTTAAATCATGAAAGAATTGAGCTAGGAATTTTGAAATTTAGGCTTTCACAGTTGTTATAATTAGTAAAAGAATTCGATTTTCGGTTTAACTGTGGTTTATTTGTAAAAATTACAACGTTTCGTCTACTCATTCTGTGGCCTTCTTCAGGTACAATTCAGCTTAGATTATAAAGGTTGTTCCATCTGAGCCATGCGGATGCGCATTGACATTCAATTCAATTCAATTCAATTGAGATTGTCACAAAAGCTAAATTGTATCTGAAGAAGGCCACAGAATTAGTGACCGAAACGTTATAATTTTTACAAATAAACGACAGTTAAACCGAAAATCTAATTCTTTTACTAATTGAGCTAGGAGGTTGAAATTTTGTATTTAAGTTAGACACCCCCCCCCCTGAGGCGTGAAAAAGCTCTTAATCAAAATCAGCCAAAAAATACTAGTACTCTACTGATATACTTTTTCATTGTTTTTCGATTTTCTCAAAAATTCCAACGATTTTGATTAAAATTCATTATTCATTATTTTTTAGATTCTCTTTAAAATGTAAATTCTCATTTTACCCTTGAAATCTGACTTAAATATGCCTATATAAAGGCAATAAGAGAATGAAAATCAGCAAGTTGTCTTACCCAATTATGGTAATTATCATCAAATAAGTCCCCATTAATCAAAGCGCAATTGTAGATTAGCATAATCGCAAGGGTAGATGATAATCCTTGAATTAAATTCATCTTGTCGATGTCAAGTCAAATTTCGAAGCGGATGCTAATTGTTAAGACACAATTTACTAAAAAAAAATTACGAAATAATCTAACAGTCAAACATTCGACTTTACCTTTTATACAAATTCTCTTAAAGTCCCCTTCTGATAGTCATGTAGTCGTGTCCTATCCCCTCCCTTCCTCTATTCTACCATATCTTTATTATTACACCTACATCATTTAGAATATTATAATTACTTGACTTTATCCATTCTTTAAAAAAACTGAATATGTATAATACATCATAATAGTTTTAGCTCTCTTCGATCGATTTTATTCAAAAGATTCGTGATGTACTCCAAGGGGAGTTAAATATAAAATTTCAAGCTCATTTCGTACTTGAGAAATTTTGTTCACTCACAGTCCGACAGACCATTTTGCGGATCCTACTTTTTAGACTAAAAACCCCTTCAAAACGTGTATCAACGGCTATCGTATAAAGTCATAAGACTATAGATATAAGATATATGGGCTAAGTTGCCGAAATGACTGTGTGTATGTGTGTTTGAACGTGAGTGTGAATGGAAAAAGTGTGAATGTTAAAAAAAGATATGGGAAAATATTTAATTTTCCTATCAAATCGCTACTGTATTTAGGGGATCAACATTGTAACTATTACAACATACAGTTACAACAGAATTGTCATTACATCATGGGCGTAACTAGGAAATTTGGCTGGGGGGCCATGGGACCAGGCATCCACCAGAGGGCCTGGAAGGAAGGCCCCATATTGACTCAATTTTTCTTGGGGCGGGGAGCTTTCTGGGGGGAGCCTAAAGCCCCCCCCCCCCCCGGATCCCCCTAGTTAAGTCCATGCATTCCATCGGTCTAATAAAATTTTTGTAACATCATCATAAATTTTTGGTTAACACACCAGATTTTTCGTGTCTTATACCATATATGTATATTTAGTTTTCGATAGTAAACTAGTCTCTATTGTGCCTATTGTATCAATATATTATATTAATGCTGAAAACCAAACCTTTCTTTAGTTGTATCGATAAATGAGAATAAAAGAAATAAAGATGTAAAATATATATTTTTTAAACTTTTTTTTTTAAGGTCAGTAGGTACTCAATAAAATATAAATAAATTTTGTCGATGAGAGAAATGGCTGTACAACAGAACAATAAAATGAGAGAATGTCAACCAAACAAGATAGCCTATAACAAATTAAAAAAAAAAAAAAAAAAAAAAAAAAAATTAAATAATGCCATCATAATTAAAGCCGAAATGTTTTCTTTTATTGGGATTTTCATTTGATAGTTGGATTGAAGAACCGAGTCTAACAAAGTTAAGAAGATGATTATTGAAACAGAAAACCTTGTGAATTTAATTCTCCTATTAATACATTAGTACTGTTTGGCCGATTTTATTCCAGAGCAACTTCTATGTAAACAATAAACATTTAGGTAGTAGGAATCAAGGAGTCGGGATGTTGCATTTAACAAAAATTTATTTCGATTTACCAATCAATTGGAATAAATAGTAAGCACGGTCACACCAGATTTTTTGTGTCGAGATAAATTTAGTTATAGGGATTTAAAATTGGCTCTATGGATCGAAGAGCCGGAAAATGAATTTGAAAAATCTCTACTACTACATTAGTAAAGCTTACTTCAAAATACTTTTAGGGCAAAATGAGAATATACATTTTAAAGAGCATCTAAAAAATAATTGATTTTTGAATTTTAAAAAATTTTGGTGGAGGGAATTTTGAAAAAAAAAAAAAAAAACTAAAAAAGTACATCAATAAAGTACTAGTACTTTTTGACCGATTTTTTGAGTGTCCGGAGGGGGGGGGGGTATCTTAAATATAAAATTTCAATCTGGTAACTCAATTCCTTCATGCTAAAATTCGTTACACATAGACAGACCAATTTGCGGGACCCACTTTTTTGGACTCAGGGGACCTCAAAACATGTATATATCCATCAAAATCTCGACATCGAATTTTTGACATGATCGCAATACTTTCTCTATCTATATATTTTATATATAGGGGAAGAGAAAGTAAAAATTTAAATGATGCTACAGAAGTGAATTTTGAAATTTCTTTGAGATATTAAATAATTTAATTATAGATCATGAAATTATCAATTTCATTCAGTCTAATAAACAGAAAGTGAGCTATTTTATTTATTAATTATTAATAAAGCTATAAAGATTTTCACCTATCACTCTCTTGCCTTCCCCTACATGCCTCCCCCTCGCTACTGGAGTGGGAGGAAATTTCCAGCGCTCTAACAATGGGATTCTTTTATTTTCAGGCCATTTCCCCTTACCGAGCACTTGTTGCCCTCCCCTCTCGCGGCTCACCGGCGGCGCCCTCTCTCTCCGCCCCTCCGCTGCCAGACGAGAGAACGCTTCAAGCCATCAATATCTCCTCCCCCCGTTTGTCGAAATAAGCAGGTTAATTTTATATTTTTTAAATTTATTTCTTATATAAAATGATATCTTTTAATTAGTTTTATGTATTTTTATATAAAATTAATCAATATTTCAAGTAAATATTCAAATTAGTATTAAAAGAGAGAAAAGTTTATAAATCTTTCTCACATGATTTATTTGCCAAAACTCAAATTATGATTTTTCAACTAGATTTGTTTGAAAAAGATGCCATTTTTTTCAATCAATGCACAAAGACTTTGTAAGCCATTCAATAAATCGTTTAAGATAGCAAATTTGCGAGTTGAGTTTGTGTTTGATTGGACAAATGATTTATTAATATAATACGTAGATGAGTTTGATTATTAGCCTAAGCCCTCCTTTAACAATTAAAGGGAGTAATTATTTTTTATTCTAACAATGAATTTTTTTATATTATTAAAACAGAAAACATTCGAATCGATTTTTCACTGGCAACTAAACTACTCCATTTACCTCACCACAATCTGTTGAGAGGATGTACTGAAACCAGCGTCATCTTGGCTACTTCTCTTCCATAAGATCAAAGTAATATTTTTTATTATCCATAATATTTATAAATATTTTTTATTACCTATTATTTAAAATATTTTAACATTTAATCCAATAACCTCTAGCTGTCTCGGTAGACTTGGGTTGCCCACCCAAGTTCTTTATCAATAAAACTCCAGAAAATATGAATAATAAATATATAATTTCTATTATATAGAAGATTTCGAAGCCAAATTTTTTTTATTTTAAACTATAATAAATAAGCGTGAAAATAAGCTTTTAAACAAAATCGGTCAAAAACTACTATTACTTTAGGCCTACTGATATACCATATTTTTTTAAATTAATTTTCTTGCTTTTTATTTTTATTTTTTTTTTTTTTTAGTTCTGCGTCTACTTTCCTGAGAATAGTTTTAGAGTTGGTTTCTCTTCTGACAAAACTGGCCGTTCTCTCTTCTGCACTAAACAACTAACAACTGAGCTTCTCTTCTGGAGTAACAACTGAGCTTCTCTTCTAGTATTTCTACTGAGCTTCACTTCTCAAGGAACTTGAAGTAAGGCCAGCGTTTATTTTAAAGGAGACTCAGATTTCATTCAATGAACCAAACCTATAGTTGAGCACTACATTTTCTACAGTCAACTAAAGTTAAGTGATATTCTTTAGAAAATTATTAAAGAGACATGATAGTTTAAAGACATTCTAATGTCAGGAATAATATTGATATGATTGATAAAGGGTTATATTCTTATAAATAATACAATATTTATGTTCTTTAATTTAGATAAACTTCAAACTATGTTCTGTTACTAATAATTTTCAAAGAATCCAACCAACTTAAGTTGACTGATGATAATATTTTCTCCAACTCATGTTGATCTGAAATGTCAAGATATAAAAAAAAATTTAAATTCTTTTTACAACAATAGTAATTTACAATCAAAGATAAACTTAAAAATTTTAAAATAACATTTTTTTTAGTTTTTGATCAATGAGAATTCGCACTTTATACACACACATACACATAATTATGTAAGTCATGTGGTTCCCAACTTATTTTCATTCACCAACCGACAATTATTGATTTTTTTATTTATAAAAAGGATAAACAAAAATACGAATGGCATTTTGAAAGACATACCGTTATTAATATTATGATTCTATTACATTAATAATAGAAATAATTAAAAAATTTTTATTTTACTTCTGAACGGCAATATCTTTAATTTTTTTCATATTTGCACTTGTCCATCGTGATGTTGTTATTTATATTTAAATTACAAAAAAAAAAAAATGAAATAAATAAATAATAAAAATAAATTTAATTTTTATATAAAATAAAAGAACATCTCATGCTACAATTGCAATGCGCGGTGGTTGAGAACCCTGATTTGCAACTTGGTTATTTTCATTTTTTTACTCTATTCTTTTATTAAAGTTCATTTATTTTTAAATAGAATTAAATCATTTACCTAAAACTATTAATTTCTCTAAATAAATTCTGTGGATTTCTATTTTTTCCGAATATTCTTATACCGTGTGATATTTTTTTTATATATAAATAAAATAAAAATTGTAATAAATAAAAAAGAAAAAAATCAATTTATATATAAAAAAACAAAATTATAGATATTTAAAAATTTTATAAAAATTGATTATAAAATTCAATTTTCAGTTCAAATGAAGTTTAAAGATGAAAATAACTCTATCAATCCTCTACCTCCCTACCCTTCCTCTCAAACACTCACACACACATAGGTATTTTAGGCCCCAAACCTCTCTTCCTCTTTAGGTTAGGTTTCCTTGCTGCCTTTCTGCCTGTCTGCGAGATCACCAAGTCGTCATGTTATAAGGTGTGTTCTGCCATTCTGGCAAACATTTAGCTAATAGGTAATGAAGAAAGGGTGGGTTTTTAGCTTCAGGGCTTCTCTTTCAGTGTATTCTTCGAGCGATTCGATGGAAATGGAGGATGGAAATGAAACAAGGTATTTACATGCCCTCTCTATAGGAGTAGGAATGGACATAAGGCCCATTTAGATTTTTTAATTCTTTATTTACAAACTAAAAATTATATTTTGAATGAAATATTCAAATTAAAGAAATTTCTTCATCTAGTTAAACAAATTAATTAATTGAAGCAGCCATTTTTAATTTCACATACACACAATAAAGCTTTTAATATCAATATAAACACAAAAACCAAAACTAAACAATTTTACTACAAAATTTATTAATTGGCTGCAAATATTTTTACCAATCTGAGTCTCCTCTTTATTTTTAATAAGCAGATCATGTCATCGATGATGAAGGGGTCGGTTTCTATAAATTTAAATGTTTAATTTTCAAAACTTGTTTTTAGACTTGTTTCTTTTGAAAATGTTAAAATTTGTTTTTCTCAATTTTTAATTTCGAAGGGTTTTTTTTCAACCCCTAAATCCCCTGAGATCCGCTTATTTGTATTATTTTTATTATTGCTTGCGAAAAAAGAGTAAAGCCAAGAAGTCTAAAAAAAAAAAAATGTGAGTTTCAAATGCTTCAAAGATTACAAATTTAGAGATTCAGTACAAAAAATAATTTAATTTAATTTTAATTAAATTTAATAAAATTAACATTTTTTATTTTGTTTTAAAAATTTCTTCGAAAGTAGCTATCTTGTAAATGTAAAATGTTCAATTTTATAATTAATTAAGAATTTGATTTATTATAATAACTCCATTGTCTCTTTACTCTTCTTTCGCAAGCAATAGTTGTTATATAAGTAAAAATTGTAAAAAGCAAAATAAAAATTAATGTCGAATTCATAAAAATATTTTAAGAATTTCTTTCTATTTAAGAACAAATACAATATCTCATCATATCAACGAAACCAAAGTTTATTTTTTCTCTATTTATTGAAACTTTAAAATATCATGGATCTACTGCATTTTTTTATTCTGCTTTATTATTTCAATTGTTGTTAGAATTAAGGGACATTATTTTTTTGTAAATATTTTTTGTAAACTTGAGCTCTCTCGGATTTCCGCTCGCTAGAAAATCAGCATGCAATCAAAAATCACTGTTGACCCCCGTTAGGTGTTAGGCAGTCTAGAGTTTGGAAGGAAGAGACGAGTTCTTGATTTTTATTTTATTTTTTTATTTTTGATATAACTAAAAAACCGAAACTTTGTCATGTTTCATTGGATTCTTGATTCTGATCACATTGATTTCGAACAGCAAGTGAATATAAAGATTCTCTTGTGGAGAGTAATAACAACCTTTCGATAAATGATTAATAGATTTAGGCAGGTATTTCATCATCAGTACTCAGTTCAGTTCGGATCCTTGTGTTAAGATGATAAGTCCAATGAAAATACAACAAGTTTCATCTATTCGGACAAAATTAATTAGGCCTTAGGCCTATGAAAGTTCTCTTCGGCCAAAATTAAATGCATGTCTTTCGATTTTTATATTAGGGAATGATAGAGGTGAGGGGGATCACTCTCCCCGGGCGCAATAATATTTAAATATAGGTCCCTTTAGCTTAGCTTCACTTAAACAACAATGATATTTGAATTTGGGAGAGTGGTCACACTTAATGAATATGCAATTTTTGCACTTCTGAAGCTTTTTTTAAGATCTTTATGATCTTTCTTTTCTGATTTTTATGCATTTTATGCGAAGAATAAAATAGAAGAATTGTGAGTGAAGTACGAACATTCATTCTTCGAAGACTATGAAGACCAAGAATACATATCAACAAAGGCAATACTCTATTAAGAGGACGCCTCAACCTCTTCAAAAGAAGCTTAAATGTGTGAATTTGTGTTGTGTATTTAAAATAATATTTTTTATGTAAAAACTATGTATTGTATATAAATATATTAATATATTGTATAAAGTATTAAAAAAAATAAATGCTTCCCATTTTATTTTTCAGCCGAGGACGTCAACTTATATTCATAATTAATTCCTCAAAAGAGAATTAATTTTGAATATGAGTTTTTTATTTAACATTTTGAGATTTTTTTGTTTAGGTAGTAAGCGATAGCAGAAAACAACACCTGAATGGATTAATTCAAATGAATTTTGCCAACTTATTATGTCAACTGCATCTTAATTAAAAAGTAATTATCTTTTTCTTTTTTTTAATATAGTCCTTGGTATTGAATTTTTTTTTTTTATTTTATTTATTTTTTATTTATTTACCCGTTTAATCCATTCAAGCCATTGGGCTAAAACTGGATATAAAAAATACAAAATTCATATCAAAATACTTATAAACAAAACAAGATATTGAATTAATTAATGTTTGAAATTTTTTTTTACGAAACTAAATTTTTTCGCAAGGCGTATATGTAAAATATACAAAATTATTATATTACACTGGCACTAAATTTTAAATATATTTTCCAGAAATCAATTATAATAAAAATAAAAATCTGGTGTGACTGGCGCCCAGACACAACTTTCTCTTACCTTCGGCAATCGAAAGTTGTGTTCTGTGCTTGTCACACCAAATTTTTTGTGTCCACATATATTTAGTTTCCGACAGTACTGTACATTCGATTTTCAAGATGTAAAATTTATAAGTAGGCCTATGTGAAAATATTTATATTTTGTTACCATGACAACCATTTCTCCTATCTTTTCTATGGAGTACAAGAATAAAGTGGTCTTCAGAAGATTTCAATGACAAAATGAGAATATACATTTTAAAGAGAATCTAAAAAGTAATTGATTTTTGAATTAAAAAAAAAATTGTTGGAGCGAATTTTGAGAAAATTGAAAAAAAAACTGAAAAAGTACATCAGTAAAGTACTAGTACTATTTGGCCGATTTTGTTTAAAAGCTTCGTGTCACGTCCCTAACTTGAATATAAAATTTTGACCTCCTAACTCTTTCCGTTCTTGAGATATTGTTCACAGACACACAGACAGACCATGTTGCGGAAACCACTTTTTTGGATTCAGGGGACTTCAAAACGTGTATATCCGTCAAAATCTCGACATCTTAACATATATAGAGGTAAGACAAAGTAAAAATTATCCAGCAATTTTTACTTTCTCTTACCCTATATGGGTGATTCTTTTACAAACCGAACACTTTCTGACCGACATGTTTTTGATGTGGCTGAAATTTTTTTTACGGGTTCTATAACGAAAAAAAGAGAGCCATCCGCCATGATTTTCTTTTTTCTTTAATATTTTGGGAAATATCGAGGGTCGAAAATGTGAAAATTTGATGATTTTCTGCTTAGACGCTCACTTTTAAAAATTCATAACTCTGGTTCTATTTGAGCTAGAAAAAAACTTTTTTTACCATTTTAAAGCTAAAAGAGTGAACCTTAAGAAAAAAAATTGTTGCACCAAAATTTATCAAAGATTTCACATTGTTATCAACAATTGAATTCTTTAAATCGATTTTTAACAATGGGGCCCCAAATGTATTACTTTTTTTATAACCATCGCATTCTACGTCAAATTTTATGCCGATAACGGTTTTTTAATCGATGGAGAATCAATTAGTACTATTGAAAAAAAATCCCGCCAAGTGCTCTCATGCGGTAAAATGACGTCATATCAAAAATAAGAAAAAAAAGTTTGGGGGTATTGAACCACTCTTTTTAAAACTATATTTAGATTTAATGTAGCTTTTATGGTCTAGTAGCTATCCGTTGCACAAGTAGGGGCTATTTTTCGATATTTTTTTGCCTAAAAAATGATGTTTTTCGAAAAAAAAACTAATTTTGGAGTTAATTACTCGGGATTTTTTTTACTTATTCTATTAGAGGTTATCTTTCTGCACCAAATGACATCCCATTTAGTCTGATCTGATTAGCCGTTCGGAATCTACAGAGGTTTAAACTTTCAAATTAGAATTTACCGCAGCGTGGTAAAATAAAATGATAGGAAAAAAACAA
Source organism: Euborellia annulipes (assembly GCA_023213315.1). NCBI lineage: Eukaryota > Metazoa > Arthropoda > Insecta > Dermaptera > Anisolabididae > Euborellia > Euborellia annulipes. Next base: position 18,140 of record JAKCPI010000338.1, on the reverse strand, counting down.
ATGGTGAAATCTTTAGCTGAAAACTCATTCTTTCTAACCGTATATTTCCCATAAATATACCTTTTAAGACAGAGGAGTTATTCAAGCCGATAAACTTTTTTGTGCAAATATTTTTTTTCTTGCCCTAGGGCATGCACGAAAAAAGTTTTTCGACCCTCGATATTTCCCAAAATATTAAAGAAAAAGAAAATCCTCGCGGATGGCTCTCTTTTTTTCGATATAGAACCCGTAAAAAAAATTTCAGCCAAATCAAAAACATGTCGGTCAGAAAGTGTTCGGCTTGTAAAAGAATCACCCATATATGAAATATATAGAGAGAAAGTATTTGTTTTGCGGCCCATTTGGCGCCCCTTTGTGAGTAGCGCCCGGGGCATGATGACCCCCCTTGCCCCTCCCCCCTCGCTACGCCACTAGACTCCTGATCTTAAAAAAAAATAAATAAATTAACAAATATAAATTTTTCAATTTATTTCTTTTATTCTCTTATTATCGATACAACTAAAGAAAAGGGTAGTGATTTTATCACTTTTATTTGGAACTAAATATATAATAGGCCTACACCAAAAATCTGGTGTGTTAGCACATTTGATATGCGGTTAGACACAGCTGATTTTAAACATTTATATGGATAGAGAAGGGATGTAAACTACATTGATTGTTTTAAAAATATTTGATACAATAAAGGTAACAATGGATAATATTAAAATAATTTTTCAATTTCTTTAACTAATGCAGTAATCCCGTCAACAAGTAAAGTACCCAACTGAAAAAGAAGAAAATAATAAATTAATTTTAAACTGGTAACTGTTCTATTTGAAATATGATTTAATAGGAGAATTAAATCCAAGTAAGATAACACAAGGTTTTTTGTTTCAATAATTTATTTAACACTTTATACGTATTTAGACACAAAATGTGTCATCGTCAGAAATTGATTCCATACTGAATGTTTGAACTAGAATCGGATTTTTCAACTGGGGTAGTCAGAGTGACGTGAAGGATGGGGGTAGGGGAAGAGAAGAGAACCTTTTCCAGGAAAATCGTACTTCGTGATGATACATATCTGATGAATGAGCAATTGTTTTTACATCAAACACCTTTGTTTGACATTTTTGAATAGAGGTCTCTAAGTGATTCCTATGACCTTTGTTTCATCACCTAGCACGATTTTCCTGGAAAAGGTTCCTTCTTTTTCCCATACCCCCATCCTTCACGCCACTCCGACTACCCCAGTTGAAAAATGCGAATCTAGTTCAAACATTCAGTATGTAATTCACTAATGATGATGACACATCTTGTTATCTTACTTGGATTTAATTTTCCTATTAAAAAAGAAAATAATAAATGAAAATTTTAAATATAGGTCCCGTCATTTTATTGCAAAAGTAGTATGAAATTTTTTAAAATCAAATTCCTATTCCAAATGTCCCAATCGGCAAAGTCCTGAAAATTGAGGTTTATTTTGTACGAATTATTTACAGTATATAAGTAAACAAACATCAAAAATTTTTTTTTTTTTTTTTTTAACACTCACACTTTTTTCCATTCACACTCACATCTTCATCACACAGTCTTTTCGGCAACTTAGGCCATATAAGACTTTAGACGATAACCGTTATTTGGATAATATATATTTGGGTCCAGGCTTAAATAAAATCCTCGGACTACCTGGGATCCGAACCCTCGACCTTTGGTATACAAGGCAGGCTCTCTACCAACTACGCCAAGCCCGAGGGCTCAAACATAGTTAAAAGATGTTTGCTTTTCGAGATTTTTTTCAAAATTGGAGGTACTTTAAAAAAGTAGAAAAGAATTTACAATAGTGAATTCAAAGGGGCGCTCTCACTGTGGATTTTCTTGACAAGAACTACAGAGATAGCTAAAATATATGGAAAAAATGTCTGAAAATAAAAATCAAACAAACAAAGAGAGCCTAGTCATAATATTTCAAAGAGTATGTTACATGGGCGTACCCAGGATCAAATCTAGGGGGGGGGCATGGTCAGATCATGGTCGTCCAGGGGGGGCAGATCATGGTAGTCCAGATTGGGACATAGCTATTTTTAATAGAGAGGGGAAAAGCCTTCGAATTAAAGGCCTAAAAACCCTCGAGTCCTAACAAAAATAATCATTCGCCGCCGCTATCCACCAATTTTGTTTCGTTTCACCACTTTATAAACGTCTAATTTTTTTTTTTTGCTTCTAGGGGGGGGGGGCAGCTGCCCCCTGCCCCTCGCTGGGTACGCCCATGGTATGTTATGATGATGACATAACTCGTGGAGCGCCAAAATATACAACTGTCAAAAAAATGAGAATTTTAAAGAGGTTATTTCTCCATATTTAAGTAAAAAATTGCCACATTAGTTTTGATTTTGATGAATATAAACAAAAGATTAAAATATACACAAATGAAAACATGTAAAGATAATAAGTTGAAACAATAAAATAAATTTAAAACGGCCAAATGGCTTAAAATAAGAATGCCTGGACCCCAAATATATATAATTACACTAGTCGACAAAAATGAACTTTTTTTTCTTTCACAAGAATGAAGATATGAAATTCTAGAAGTATTTTTCATGCTGAATTCAAATATCAATAGAGCAAAATAGATTTTGATTGAAAATGGGCTCTAAAACGGCTTTTATTTAGAATGTCCAAATTATTTTTAACGCGACACCCCGTCAAATTATGCAGATAGTTAGAATACATATAAATTTTAAGTTTCATTCCAATCGGAGGTCATTTAGACGTGCTGCAACCGGCTTAAAGTTTCAAAAAATCGAAATTTTCAAGATTTTTTTTTGCTTTGGTTACCCCTAATACAATTTTAGATATCCCTGAATGCAAAAAACATATATGTACGATAATTAGATATTACTTCATGTACCCGAAAAAAGATATAAGGGTGTGCCGCCGGGCGGCATATCTTTTTTCGGGTATATGAAGTAATATCTAATTATAAAAATCTCCGTTTCGCGGCTTACCTACGCGATGTATATAATATCTTAAATATTATATATAATTTCTTATTTATATATGTACGATATTCTATAGTTCTTTGGCTTTCTAAAAATCATTCATTCGTAAAAATCTGTTAATTATTAACAAAATTATAAACAAAAACGTGAGCAAAGAAAAAACCTAAGTACACTCACTGGACGAAAAAATGGACCTCTTGTTCTTTTAGAAGTATAAATAAAGATATCAGATTCAAAAAAATATTTTTTTTAATAATATATAATAAAGTTAGTGCCCGTAAACCTATGCTCCAAGAGGATACATTAGCTTCTCGTAGATAGGTTTCGCTTTTTAATTCAATTGAAGTCCATTTTTTTCGTCCAGTGAGTGTACTTGTGTTTTTTCTTTGTGTACTAGGTTCACTTATCAGATTTCTTGTAAAAAAAAACCTTGTCGACTAGTGTTATTTAACATTGAGTTTCATTTAAGTCTTATAAGCCGAGAAGACTGTGTGAATGTGTGTGTGAATGTGAAGAAGAAAAAAGTGTGAGTGTAAAAAAAAAAAAAAAAAAAAAAAAAAAAAATTAAAACATGCTATGAACTAAAAAGTATATTTCCCTGAACAATTTAATGCTGAATACGCATATGTAATTATTATTTTTCTACGACCTTTAGGCCGTAATTATTATGCGTACGGATAGACGGACAGACGAACAGACGGACACTGGAATCTATGCATAAGCTCTCTTCCTTAGTATTACGTACAGAAAAACCAATAATTGGTCCATAAAATCTTCCCTGATAAGACAAAATGCCGTCTTCATCAGATTCAATATTATACAGTAAAATACTCTTTTTCCCGTCCAAAGTAAAGACGAATTTATCAGGCTTGAATCCTAATTGCCGAGGATGATACTGTTTCATTGCAAGCTAAAAAAAAAAAATGGAAAATTTTTTAGCATTTTATAAATTTTATAAATTAATACTATAAAAATCTGGTGTGACTGGCGCACAGCACACAACTTTCTCTTACCTTCGGTAATCGAAAGTTTTGTACTGTGCTTGTCACACCAGATTTTTGTGTCGACATATATTTAGTTCCCGACAGTACGGAACATACTGTATGAATTCAGATGTAAAATTTATAAGTATGGGAAAATATTTATATTTTGTTACCATGGCAACCATTTCTCCTATCTTCCCTATGAAATACAAGAGTAAAGTGGTCTTCAGAAGATTTCAATTGCAAAATAAGAATATGCATTTTAAAGAGCATCTAAAAAATAATTGATTTTTGAATTAAAAAAAAATCCTTGGAGCAAATTTTGAGAAAATCGAAAAAAACTGAAAAAGTACATCAGTAAAGTACTAGTACTCTTTGGCCAATTTTGATTAAAAGCTTATTTTTCCGGTCCCGGGGGGTGTTTAACTTAAATATAAAATTTCAGCCTCATAGCTCAATTCTTTCATGCTTAAAATTGAACACACACACACACACACCCCGACAGACCATGTCGCGAAAACCACTTTTTGGGATTCAGGGGACCTCAAATCGTGAAGATCCATCAAAATCTCGACATCGAATTTTTGACATGAAACCAATACTTTCTCTCTATATATATATTACATATATACATAGGTAAGAGAAAGTAAACACACTATACGGGCGTTACTCTATCTACTAATTGGAAAATCGCAGTCTTAAGCAAATTTTATATAATATATCTTATTATTACTGAATAAACAATATATTACCTATTCTTGGCACGCCATCGTTTATATTGTAATATTCAATTAAATGCGCTTCAAACACCTCTATGCACAGTCCCCTGTCGTGCACCAATTCTAAAATTATGAGTCTTAATGACAAATATTTTTTTTTGAATATTATTATTTTCTGAGTAATATAATCATTAATTATACTTGAATAGATTGGGCATCTTTATAAAATGCAATCTTATTTTTACTTTTTCTTACCTATATATGTTAATATACTTAGAGAGAAAGTATTGGATTCTTGTCAAAAATTCGATGTCGAAATTTTGATGGATATACACGTTTTGATGTCCCCTAAGTTCAAAATAGTGGTTTTTGCAACATGCTCAGTCTGTCTGTCTGTGTTCAATTTAAATCATGAAAGAATTGAGATAGGAATTTTGGAGTTTACGCTTTCACAGTTGTTATCATTAGTAAAAGAATTAGATTTTCGGTTTAACTGTGGTTTATTTGTAAAAATTACACCACATAATTAAACCACAGTTAAACCAAAAATCTAATTCTTTTACTAATTGAGCTAGGAGGTTGAAATTTTGTATTTACTCCCCGGAGGCGTGAAAATAAGCTCTTAATCAAAATCAGCCAAAAAATACTAGTACTTTACTGATATACTTTTTCAGTGTTTTTTGATTTTCTCAAAATTCTCTCCAACGATTTTGATTAAAATTCATAAATCAATTATTTTTTAGATTCTCTTTAAAATGTAAATTCTCATTTTACCCTTGAAATCTGACTTAAATATGCCTATATAAAGGCAATAAGAGAATGAAAATCAGCAAGTTGTCTTACCCAATTATGGTAATTATCATCAAATAAGTCCCCATTAATCAAAGCGCAATTGTAGATTAGCATAATCGCAAGGGTAGATGATAATCCTTGAATTAAATTCATCTTGTCGATGTCAAGTCAAATTTCGAAGCTGATGCTAATTGTTAAGACACAATTTACTAAAAAAAATTACGAAATAATCTAACAGTCAAACATTCGACTTTACCTTTTATACAAATTCCCTTAAAGTCCCCTTCTGATAGTCATGTAGTCGTGTCCTATCCCCTCCCTTCCTCTATTCTACCATATCTTTATTATTACACCTACATCATTTAGAATATTATAATTACTTGGCTTTATCCATTCTTTAAAAAAACTGAATATGTATAATACATCATAATAGTTTTAGCTCTCTTCGATCGATTTTATTCAAGAGATTCGTGATGCACTCCAAGGGGAGTTAAATATAAATATATAGGTTGCATTTTAGTGATGGAAAGATACTCTAGAGTCAGCACTTCCAGTACCGGGGCGTTTAACGGGAATAAGCCGGTAAAGTTGCGGCAAGATGGTTTTTCGCAAATATCTCGAAAACTATTCGGTTTTCCGCAAAAATTCATCGCTACAAAAATAATTGAAATTAAATTACAAACAAAAATGGTCTCGTACATAATCACGCTAAAGTGAACGATTCTGGAGATAGAGGGGTAAATTTTGTAATTCTAACAATGGTTGACATCGTAACAAGAAATTAAATATTTCTCTATATTAGAGTGAGGTGGATAGCTGAGTAGATCTTGTAGTAAGGAAGAAAGAAAAGAGCGAGCAACCTAGCTGCAATTGCTCTTTTCTTTCTTCCTTACTACATTTCTCTATATGTGTCTCCTTTAATATTAATTAGAAATTTTACCCCTCTATATCCCCCGAACCGTTCACTCTAGCGTGATTATGTACTAGAGCATTTTTGTCTGTAATTTAATTTCGATTATTTTTGTATAGATGAATTTTTGCGGATAACCGCATAGTTTTCGAGATATTTGCGAAAAACCATCTTCCCGCAACTTTACCGGCTTATTCCGGCCAAAGGCCTCGGTACTGGAAGTGCTCACTCTAGAGTATCTTTCCATCACTAAAATGCAACTTATTCTTAAAATATTAGCCTCAGTCAACTCTTGCCCATTTTTGTCGCCTGCTCTCCTACTAAAACGGGTTTGATTGAAAGATAGTCAGAGATGAAACGTGCTTGTCGGGTGCTAAGAATTATAACTAAAGTCCGGATTTTAAGCAAAATGCTTATTCCTGGATTTTATATGCAACCATTAGATATTAATTTTCTACACTAATTTTGCAAAACTAAGTGTTTTGAGATTACTTTTTTTATGCTTTTTTTCCCTTTCGAGCTCATTTGAACTTATTTTAAGTAAATTTATATAATTTTTAAAAATAATTTAAAACAGTATTCAGCAAAAATGTTCATGTAAAGCAAATCCTTGGGTAACTGCGTAAATTCCGCTTTAGGCCGGCTTTGCCCCCCCTACTTTGACTCGGGCCCGCCTACGGCGGATCCTCGCGTTTTCTTTCCTGCCTTGTTCCTTTTTAACATTTGGTTTTAAAATTCTTATAGTCTATGAAGATATACAGGAGAACAGACAAACGAATTATAGGCCCAGATATTTTTATGAAAGTCAATTAAGGAGTTGTGCCCTCCAAGACCTCCCCCCTACTCTGGCTCGGCCCAGCTTGCAGCCGATCCTCGCCTTTCCTATATTGGTCCTATTTAATATTTCGTAATAGTAATAGTAATACATTTGTAAGCCACAATTAAAATCATTTCAAAATTAGGTCCTGTAAAATTGTAGCGTTTTGCACCTAATATCATTATCACTCATTATCATCATCATTTACTATATAAAGCGCTAGCGGCTAGCTTCAGTCTGTGCCGATCAGGACGCTGATTGGCTAGAATTACAGGAAGTGGAGCAGAAGCGGGAAATTTAAAATTTAAGTCAGAGGAAATTTGAAAATTTCCAAACAGTCAGCAAGAATAAATTCGATGCATTTGCTCCCCGAGGAGGCCGTATCCCCCGCCAGTGGTTTTATATTTTGTAAAGGGTAGGGTAAATGGGGGGGGGGCAATGTAGGAGGGAAGTATATTCTGTATATTACTTAATACTAATTTTTAATTTGAATTTGAATAATTTTAGCACAAATTTAGCACAAAACAATAAAAACAAATTCAATTAAAAAATAGCGTAGAGCAAGGAGTACTATCGGTATGTTGTACAAGTACTACGTTTGAGTGACCACTTTGAAGAGTAAAAATTCTGATTTTTTTCAATTTGTTTTTTTTTTTAATATTATTCTTTTCTTTTTTCTCCACTTTTAATTTGATCGGATTTAAGGGTGCATAAGTAGAACCAAAGCAGGACCTCCGGGTTCAAAGTCAGCCCTAAGTCGGCTTACAGTGCTCTAAATCCGACCTATCCAGGGCTTGAAGGCTATAAGCAGGCCTTAAATTTCGACTCGGGGATCCACCTAAGCAACAATTTATCGTTTTGAGAATGGAAATAATGAGTTCCCGAAACGTCGACCAAATTCAAATTGCTGACTGCCTACACCGTCATGCTCCTGTTAATTATAACTCACTTATCGAAGCCAATTACGATCGTGATTTTGATGGAATTACACGTTTTCAAGGATCCTGTTTCCAAAAAGTAGACCACGAAAAATCTCAAGGGCGAAAAGAGCGACAAGGCTGAAATAGTAGGACTCTAGGCTATATATTTAAGTTAGGAATTCAGCAGAAAGCTTTGGAACAAAATCGGTCAAATAGTACCTACTGATGTACTTTTTGACTTTTAAATAAATTAATTAACAAATATTGATTTTTCAATTTATTTCTTTTATTTTCTTATTATCGATACAACTAAAGAAAAGGGTAGTGATTTTATCACTTTTATTTTGAACTAAATATATAAGACACGAAAAATCTGGTGTGTTAGCACATTTAATAATCGGTTAGACACACCTTATTTTTAACATTTATATGGATAGAGAAGAGATGTAATCTACATTGATTGTTTTAAAAACATTTGATACAATAAACATAATAAGGATAATATTAAAATAATTTTTCTTTAATTATTGAAAAAAGGTTGTCAAAAAGTAAGCCAGCCATCTGAAAAAGAAGAAAATTTTAAATATAGGTCCCGTAATTTTATTGCAAAAGTAATATGAAATTTTTAAAAGTGAAATTCCTATTCTAAATGTTCCAATCGGCAAAGTCATGAAAATTAAAGTTCATTTTGCACGAATTATTTATTTATATAAGTAAACAAACCTCAAACATAGTTAAAAGCTGTTTGTCTTTTCAAAATTTTTTCAAAATTGGAGGTACTTTAAATGGAAAAATTCTTCCCTCATAAGAAGGAAAGCCATCTTCATCAGATTCAATATTATACGGTAAAATATTCTTTTTCCCGTCCAAAGTAAAGATGAATTTGTCAGGCTTGAATCCAAATTGCCGAGGATGATGCTGTTGCATTGCAAGCTAAAAAAAAAATGAACTTTATATATAAATGAATGTATGTATGTATACATTTATGTATATGTTCAATAGAAATCCACAATTTTCAATGAATCTATTTGAAATTAAGCACACTTATAGTACTTGGCTCTGGCAGTAACGTAGTAATAATTTGAATCTCTTAAATGTTTTGGAAAATTAATTATAATCAAATTTCTTCAATTTGGGAATACAAAACCGACAAGTTGGCTAGAAATTAGAGAGCGTCATTTGTGCTCTGTGAAACGACTTTCTGTTTGTACGACTAGCCCCTGGGGGCGGAGCTACGCAGCAGTTGAAAGAAGAAGATAGCTCGCATAAGACTGAGACTTCAAATAGTCATAAACAGACCCTTTTGTTCTGTGCCCAGTCGGTACCCTCGCTTGAATTCAAGATCGTTCCTTAACATCTTAACAGTTGAAATGCCACAAGATATTTCCTAAATTGGCAATAAACTTGCCCGCCTGAGGCGAGCAAGGGGGTCCAGTGGGCGCAGCCCCCTGGCTAGGCGGAAAGCCAGCCGAAGGCGGGCTTTGCGACTAGTAAATTATATAAATTAATACTATATAAACACTATACGGGCGTTTCTCTACTAATTGGAAAATATCTTACTTGTTAGGAAAATTTTATATAATATATCTTATTATTACTTAATAATAAGTATTAGTAAAGACAATATATTAGCTATTCTTGGCATGCCATCGCTTATATTGTAATATCAATTTGTATTATTCAATTAAATGAACTTCAAACACCTCTATGCACAGTCCCCTGTCGTGCCCCATTTCTAAAATTAGACTCTGTTATGTATTAGTGAGTCAAGCGCCAAAAAGTAATCCAATGAAAACAAAAAACTTTATTGTTAATTTTCTCAAAACTCGGTAGGTGGCGCTTGACGCACTAAAGCGTAACAGGGTCAATATATATTCTGGTAAATAAGTACAGAAGTCAACTTTAAATTACCTAAAGTGTGCGGCCAGTCCCACCAGATTTCTCCCCCCCCCCCAGGAGGGCCCGAGCTAGAGTGGTAGGTTTAGGCGGGCCCAAGTCAAAGTAGTGGCGTCCAGGGGGGTCCGAGCCAGAGTAGGGAGCCCAGGAGATCACATCACATGTGAGCTAGGAGGTTGAAATTTTGTATTTAAGTTAGACTACGCCCGAAGGCGTGAAAATAAACTCTTAATCAAAATCGGCCAAAAAATACTAGTGCTTTACTGATATACTTTTTCAGTGTTTTTCGATTTTCTCAAAATTCCCTCCAATGACATTGATTAAAATTCATAAATCAATTATTTTGTAGATTCTCTTTAAAATGTATATTCTCATTTTACCCTTGAAATCTGACTTAAATAGGCCTATATAAAGGCAATAAAAGAATGAAAATCAGCAAGTTATCTTACCCAATTATGGTAGTTATCATCAAATAAGTCCCCATTAATCAAAGCGCAATTGTACATTAGTATAAACGCAAGGGCCGATGATATACCTAGAATGAGATTCATCTTGCCGATGTCAAGTCAAATTTCGAAGCTGATGCTAATTGTTAAGACACAATTTACTAAAAAAAAAATTACGAAATAATCTAACAGTCAAACATTCGACTTTACCTTTTATACAAATTCTCTTAAAGTCCCCTTCTGATAGTCGTGTAGTCGTGTCCTATCCCCTCCCTTCCTCTATTCTACCATATCTTTATTATTACACCTACATCATTTAGAATATTATAATTACCTGGTTTTATCCATACTTTAAAAAAACTGAATAAGTATAATACATACCCGTAAATAAAGAATTATATATATCATGTGTTGGTCCATGATATGATTATGAACAACATATAATCAAGTATTTATTGATTTAAATAAGCGAAAAATATAGGTTCCGCCAGGAGTCGCACCATGGATCTGTCGATTTACGCTCAACATGCCCTACTACTGCTCCACAGTACCGCACTCGCATATTTAAATAAGATAGATCGCTAATTTCAGTCTACTAGAGAAACGCCGCTCTAATCAAGCGTTCAGATTTCTCCGTTACTGATCCGTTGTACTCGAGTTCGAACCCGGCTTGCCGCAAAAATTCAACCAAGTCGAGCGTCTCTACTGGGGCAATGGGAATACAATCCCCTCCAGTTCCAGGCACCTAGAGCCTGAGAGATGGGCATGAACCATTCCTAGAATGATCCTCTCCAGGGGCCTTGAATCCGGAGAGTGATACGAGGAGCACAATAGATCTATCTGAAGGTCGCAGTGCAGAGAAGCCCCAGAACATCAAATCATCTACATCTACAAGGTTATACTCGTTGGTGCGATCTCAGGTTGAGTATGCTCCCCTAATATGGTACCCTTCTACTAATGTTCAAATTGACTTATTTGAGGGTGTCCAAAAGAAATGTTTGAAATTTTTTTATAGAGAAGTTGGAATTCCGGGAACTATGGTTCCGTATGTTGAACTTTTAGATTTGTTTGGTCAGAGGAGTCTTTTTGATAGAAGGAAGAACGACTTGCTGGCCAATCTTGAAAATCTCTTGAGCAATTGCTGGGACTGCAGCGGTCCCAGCTTATGCTCTGAGATTTGGCTCACTATTTTATCTTAATAGAGCGCGTACAAGAATGTTGGAGAAGCCTCCAATTCACACAATGTGTTCGGAGTACACGCGAAGGGAGTCAACCCTCTTGAATTAAGGACTTTTTTCTTTTTAATAAGGGATTTTTTATTTTTTTGTTTGCCCTCTTGTACTTTAAATTTATCTATGTTTACTTAATATTAAAACTAATGTAATGTAAGTAACCCATCACTCTCTATAATTGGACATTTGTTGTCTGTAGAGAGTTAACTGTAACTGACAGCGGGTGTTTGGAGTTATAGTTAAATAAATAAATAATAATTTTAGATGGCAATACTGGGCTAGTTCAAAATTTATTCTGTAGAGTTCGTTTCATTCGCCAACAAATAACATTTTTTCACGAGTTTAAGGCTTTAAGGCCTTTGCCATAATTTATACTTTTCATTTTCACCCTGTAAAAACAATATATTTTTATTTGAACATTTTAATTTATATAATTCATTCTCTGAAATGTGTATTTCATATAATCTCAAAATGTGTATTTCCATCAAAATCTTAAATTCGAATTTTTGAAAAGATCGCAATAGTTTCTACATATATAGACCCTATAATATGTTAGTATTCCTATAAGCTTGTAAAACAATTTTTTTTTCACGAGATTTTTTTTTTTTATTTATTTAAGATTTTTTTTTACGGCATCTTAGCCCATAAAGGTTCCAACTATACTAAATCTGGTGTGACTAGTCGCACAGCCTTTTTAATCGAAAGTTGTGTTCTGTGCTTGTCACACCAGACAGTGAGAACATATATTTAGTTTCCACCGATAGGGATTGGCCTAAATTAGAATTCAAGATTGTAATTTTTTTTTTTTTTATTTTGCCCCTTGAGCCAGCGGCCATTGGGCACCATAAAAACATTACAAAGAATACAAAATCAAAATGATACAAACACAATACAAAAGTAAAGCCATAACAATATGAATACAATATTAAAGAAAAAACCAAACAATATGAATACAATATCAAAACAATTCTAAAAAAAAAAAACGCTAACATATACATATATAAAAAGAAAAGCAGGGATGTAGTGGAGCGGGAACGCGTGGGAACGGGTTTCACTTATTAAAAAAAAATAATAACAAATAAAATTAAAATTATTTACGCAAGTAAATAAAATAATACTTAACAAACTTTCGTGAGTGCCTCATATTTAGATTTTTGCGTAGTTCATAGTCTAGAATAGCACCATTTCACTATTAATTTTTCTAAAATTTTCCGGGGGAAGGCCCCCGGAAGCACCCCCCCCCCTCCATTGGTAAGTCATGTCTTTAGCGTTCCCACACTGAAAGTTTTGCCACTACACCATTGAAGAAAAGGTCTAAAAATTCACTATTCACTGGTGGCTATTTTCGAGGGATGGCTATAATGTAAAATTTATAAACATGGGAAAATGTTTATTTTTTGTTACCATAGCAATCATTTTCCCTATCTTTACTATGAAATACAAGAATAAAGTGGTTTTCAAAAAGATTTCAAGGGCAAAATACATTTAGAAGAGCTTCTAAAAAATAATTGATTTCTGAATTTTAATCAAAATCGTTGAGAAAATCGAAAAAATAAACTGAAAAAGTGCATCAGTAAAGTATTATCTATAAGATATAGACCGAATTGTTTTAAAATATCTTTTATTTAATGTGGTATATATATTCAATGCTCAGACATAAAATTCTCTTTTCTCCTGCGGAAGCAGATTGATCGATTTTGTTTCTTGGCCTCCTGTAATTCCTGTAAATGGAACAGAAGATAATATTTATTATTTTTCCAAACTCCTTATAAAGTATTTTTTCAAATAGATAGGAAGATATACCTGAATTTGGTTTAGCAGATTTCCTTTCAAATGAGAAAGGAGATATACGTGAAAATAACTTAGGAGGCCTACCAAAAAATGGCAAATCTGGTATATTAGGCACAAAATTTTCTATATTTGGTAATTCTGGTACTTTTGGTATAAAACGTTCTATATTCAGCAAATCTGGTATATTAGGTATAATATTTTCTATATTTGGTAAATCTGGTACTTTTGGAATAAAACTTTCTGTATTCAGCAAATCTGGTATATTAGGTATAATATTTTCTATATTTGGTAAATCTGGTACTTTTGAAATTAAACTTTCTATATTCAGCAAATCTGGTATATTAGGTATAATATTTTCTATATTTGGTAAATCAGGTACTTTTTGGAATAAAACTTTCTATATTCAGCAAATCTGGTATACTAGGTATAATATTTTCTATATTTGGTAAATCTGGTACTTTTTGGAATAAAACTTTCTATGTTCAGCAAATCTGGTATATTAGGTATAATATTTTCTATATTTGGTAAATCTGGTACTTTTGGAATAAAACTTTCTATGTTCAGCAAATCTGGTATATTAGGTATAATATTTTCTATATTTGGTAAATCTGGTACTTTTGGAATAAAACTTTCTATATTCAGCAAATCTGGTATATTAGGGATAAAATTTTCTATCTTTGGCAAATCTGCTAAATAGGTATTTCACTTGGCAAAACTGGTACATTAGACAAAAGTCTATTAATATTATTAGTTAAATCTAAAACTCCGTATGGAATTTTAAAAATCCGATTAGCTATTTCCACGATATGATTGACCATTTTTAATACCCAGTTATGAATTGCTAAAAGTTGACGAGGTATTTCAAGAAATTTATTTTTAAATATCTGCGTTGGATTAAATCGAGGACGTGTAAAAAGATTTGGAGGTATTTTAATTGGTGGTCGAAGAGAGGCTGAGACTCTAGATCTCGCCCAGGGCTCATGATGAAACAACGGTACAGGTTGTGCGCCCAACTCCTCTTTACTAAAGAAGATTCTTTCACGCTTGCCTCCAAAATTCCGAGGCTCAGGATTTTTCTTTTGTTGCATTGCAAGCTAAAACAAAAAAGGAAAATAAAATTTTACCACTATTATAAATTGAAACATTTTGGATTATCATAAGTTCTGATGCTTTTGGATTTATTACCGTTGTATTTTAATAAATAATTTTTAATTTTTTTTAGTTATTCCTAGTCCAGAGTCACTGGTCACATTTGCAATTTGTTAACCAGTGCTTACGGATCTCGGAGAATAAGAAGTGAGATTTATGTCCCGATTAAAAGTTTATTTTTTTTTCGGATGCTTATATTTTAAACACACTTACTTTGCAATTGGCCAAATTTTTTCCGACGGCCATTTAATTGAGATAAAAAAAAAAACTTTTTAGTTTAACAAAAAAACTAATTATTACAAAAGAATTTTTTATGTAGAGTTATAGTGATTATAGCAGATTCATAAATTAAGAAGTCTTATTAATGTCTAAAAAAATTTTTCCAATATAGGCCTTATACGTACTTATCTTAATAAATGTCGACGAAATCATATCATTATATAATTATCACATTATTGATGGTATTTAAAAAATATTCAACCTATATGGAATGTGTTTCAACTAGATACTAAGGTACACCTTATACCTTCACTATAGTGAGTTTGAATTAAGTTTAAAAAAAAAATTTCAAAAATCTTTTTATAATCTTAAATCTTAAAAAATATTCGCGTAAAGTTAACATATTAGTAAAAAAAATCGAAATTGAACTGAAGCTGCCAAAATTGGTTTTGTGCCCCCCCCCCACCCCAAAATCCATTTAAGTAGTTTTTAGAATGATTCTGTAACTACGTGTAAATGGTAAATTTTTTCATAAAATAGAAGTAAAGGCCAAGAACTGAAAAGCTTTTTGGTAAACATCGGACCATTAGGGGAGGCAATATTTTTTCTTACATACAATAACATATAATCAGCAAGTTATCTTACCCAATTTATGTAATTATCATCAAATAAATCTCCGTTAATCAAAGCGAAATTGTAGATTAGCATAAACGCAAGGGCAGATGATATACCTAGAATGAGATTCATCTTGCCCATGTCAAAGTCAAATTTTGATGATATTTATTAGAAAAAAATGTATTAAAAAAAATTTTAACAGTCAAACACCTACATTACCTTTTATACAAATTCTCTCAAACTCCCCTTCTGATAGTCATGAAGTCGTGCCCTATCCCCTCCCTTCATCTATTCTACCATATCTTTTTTATCACACCTACTTCATTTAGAATATTATAATTACCTGGTTTTATCCATTCCTAAAAAAAAACTCCAAGTTTTTTTTTTTCTTAAACATTCACACTTTTTTCCCATTCACACTCACATTCACACATAAGATTTAAACTTTCGACCGTTGGTTCTCGTTGAAACATTTTCTAAATTAAAATTAAATATACAAATTAAACACTAGGTTATTTGTTTCAAAGGTTTTATTATTTAAAAAATTAACACTTGATACAATTCCTAATTCCTCCTAGTAGAATGTAATCACTTCTGATGATGACAAGGAATTGTCGAAATACGTTTTTATTTAATAAAACCTTTGAAACAAATAACCTAGTGTTTAATTTGTTTATTTAATTTTAATTCACATTCACACCCATATACACACAGTCTTCTCGGCAACCCATATAAGACTTAAACGATACTAATATTTTAATAATTAATTAATATATATATTTGGGGTCCAGGCATTCTTATTTAAGCCAAAAAATATTTCTTTTACAAATATTTTTTTTTTCATTTATGTTAATAATTTTCTTAAGATTTAATGAAACAACCCATAAATAATAATACATTTTTGAGATTCGTCAAATTGAAATATTACATCCCTGCTACTCTTGTTAGCTACCACAATCAAGAATTGTTGTATGGGAAAAAATTGGTCGTCTCATCACATTAAAGCTACTCACGGAAAATTAGCTTGATAGTAATAACTTGTAAAAATGGGCCTGGGCTCCCTGACTAATTCTTTTATTCTTTTGGTTGATTTGATTATAAAAAATCTGGTGTGACTGGCTGCACAGCACACAACTTACCTTTGGAAAGAGAAAGTTGTGTTCTGTGCTTGTCACACCAAATGTTTTGAGTCGACTTATATTTCGTTTCCGCCGATATATTAAAATTCAAGATGTGTAAAATGTATAAGCATGGAATAATATTTATATTTTGTTACCATGGACGCAAGGGCGGATACAAGGGGGGGAAGGGGTAATTACCCCCCACTTCGAGATTCGAAAAAAATAACTTTTTTTCGCAAAAAAATTTATTTTTAATATAAAATTTTTGAAATTAATACTTAAAAATTTGATTTGTATTTATATTCTGGCAAACAAGTACAGAATGCGCTTTTAAATTACCGAAATTAAAAAAAAAATAGTGCGCTGTGCAACGAGTCACACCAGATTACCCCCCCCCCCCCCCAGAAACACCTCTGGATCCGCCCTTGCATGGACGTCAAACAATTTCGCCTATTTTTTTTTTTTTTGAAGTAGCAAGAAGAAGAAAGAGAAGCAGCTAGTAATTATTTCATTTATTTAATACCCATTAGGCTGACGTTTCGGTCTCGGTTGAGACCATCCTCAGAGCTTATGGGCTGTCAATATAGGATAAATATTACAAACTCAATCATATGATTCATAACCAATAAGTTATAATTACAATATATAAATATAAAACAATAAACTCAACTGTTTTAAACCTCAATATATTGTTTTATATTTATATATTGTAATTATAACTTATTGGCTATGAATCATATGATTGAGTTTGCAATATTTATCCTATATTGACAGCCCATAAGTTTTGAGGATGGTCTCAACCGAGACCGAAACGTCAGCCTAATGGGTATTAAATAAATGAAATAATTACTAGCTGCTTCTTCTTTCTTCTTCTTGCTACTTCAAAATCTTCTATCCAGCTATATATCTACTTTTCTCCACAATTTCGCCTATCTTTCCTATTAAGTACAAGTAGACGTCAAACAATTTTGTGGACCAAATGAGAATATACATTTTAAAGAGCAAAAAATAAGTGATTTATGAATGTTAATCAAATCGTTGGAGCATATTTTAAAAAAACTGTAAAAGTACAGTACTGATATACTTTTTTTACTTTCTCTTATTTTTTATTCATAAAATACACTTTTAAGTTAGTTTTGGAGTTTATTAATCTTGTCATTATAAATCAAAACAAAATTTCCTATCAAAATACAAATTAGTCGAGAGGAATAAAACTAGCGTTTAATTGAACAACTTTACTCTTTATCAAGGCAGACGTTTCGGTAACTATAATAGTTGTCATCCTCAGTAGCCAATGAAAGTTTTTTTAAAGTTTCTCTGTCATATATAATAGTAAGATAGTTATGTATTCCCCTTAGCATACTAAGCTATAAAAAAATATTTATATTTTAATGACTCACTATACTTCTAGGCTACTTAAAAAAAAAAGAAATTCAATAATATTGATTTTACAATTTATTTCTTTTTATTCTCTTATTATCGATACAACTAAAGAAAAGGGTAGTGATTTTATTTCCAGTTTTATACATTTATTTTCAACTAAAACACG